>SNQJ01S0022762.1:336250-357266 GCA_010110895.2 Picea sitchensis
CAATTACCTTGACAAGAGCGTAACTATGAAGCTGAAAAAGATGGCTTTCTTCTATGTAATTGGGGCTGCTCTGGCAAAGACCCCGTCCCCCCCTCTTTCTTTTTAAATAAAAAATCAACATAACCGTTACAGTTAAAAAAAAATAAAAATAAAGCAACATTTTACAACATTTGACAATTCAATAAAATAAGAGACACATGGTCATAGAAAATAGGACAACATAAAGGTCCACAATAATCAAAATGGAACCAATATGTGATTATTACACTTATTGTTAACACATCGTCATGCAATTGGGACATTATGTCCACTACATTAAGCAAAATCCCTGATTTTTACATACATATATTCCAAAACATACAACTTGCAGTAACATTCAATTATATTGATTGTCTTTCATCACTTGAATTGGTGTCATCGCTCAAGTTGTGTGCATCCCTCGTTTCTTGATCAATTGTAGGAGATATTGTACTTTGGTTATTTAAACATATGTTTTCTTGCTCGACTTGTTTTTTACGTTCCAACTATTCATGTTCCATCCACAAACATAGAAATAAAGTGTAATAAGTAAATCTACATTTATAATATAGTAGAATATACATGATTGCATAAATAAAAAAATGTACCATAGCAATGAGTGATTCATAAACCATACACGTGCTTCAAAGCTTTGCCTCATGTAGTGTGCCAAAAGATCTTTTGTTGGCTCCTCTCTACTTTGTTTTTTGCATGTTTTAATATTTCATGACAAAGCATAGTTGATATAATTAATATAAAGGTTTCTTGTTGTTCAATTGTTCGGTTGGATCTTCTTTGTATGTTATCAAGTATTAGAAGACATCCATGGACGAGTGTAAATTAATTATTTAAATATAAATATCACAACAAATATGAAAACTTAAGAAACGTCGAAAACATAGGTACTCACAAACTTTGAGATCAACCCTTTTCTTCCTTTTCGTCCTTTCTTATGTGTTGATTGTGTTCCATATTTTTTTCTTTTCTGCACCAAAACAATTGAAAATTGGGATTTAATATGATAAATAAATTCGATGTGCATAAAATAATAAATGAATGATCACATACCTCTTATGCATGGTGTTGTTGGGATGCATCTTCCCGCGATGCAATTATGGTAATTTATTTTACCATCTCCTTGTACACTGTTTTGGACATCTCTATCGGCATGTATTGGCTTTCCCCTCATTTATCGCTTGGAATTTTCATAATCTTCCTAAAAAACGAAAAAACACGATAATTTTTTTTAAATGGACATGAAAATAAATATAGCAAAACAAATTAATTTGGTAATATTATAATATATTATAGAAAAACATGTTTGGTAATAATACTTTTTATATGATTCTTTTTTGTTATTCTAAGTTTTTGTTATTGCATGTCTCATGGGTCTCATTGACCATGGATTCAGAAACGCTTCTTGTAGTGTACGTATAACCTGATTCTTGGAGTCATTGGATTGATTTTTGTATTGTAAGTGGAAAGTATGTCTATATGTTATTTCCTCTGTATCCCTCAAATCTCTATAAAACAATTTGTCCCTCTCATTAACTTCAAGCACCACTCCACGTGAATTGATGACCAAGTCGTCATCATCATTTACATCCTTAAGAATTTTTGTCCTCTCAAAACGAGATTCCTTTCCCTCGCTATTGGTCCCTGCATAACAATAAAAAAATGTAAAATCAAGTATTTAAAACTTGTTCACGATTAAAGTTAAGAAATTCATTTTTAGTAAAAAGTCAAAGAAAAACTTAATGTCGATTACCTTTCGATCCATTTGTTTCCTCTCTTTGCAACATTTCCATAAAGATTTTACTCTCTTTTGCACTTAGACTACGAACAATCTTATCAAGTTTCTTCAAGTATTTGCTTTGCATGACACACATTCACCAATACACATCATTAATTTAAACTTACAAATATTTCATATATATTAAATTTTTAATAAAACTTAAAGAAATTGTCTCCCTCTCTTCTTGGGATGAGCTATCATTGCTCTCACTGCAATATGACGTTTTCTTTGAACTTTTATCAGACATCTTGTATAAAAAAAATCAAGAATAATAAAAAATAGAAATTATGATTTTTTTTTATAATTTAGTATTTCGGTGCACGTCATTAAAGTGAACGCCCTAGGGTATGAAACATATACATGCATCATTGCTTAAAATTAGTCATTGCGCACTGCTAACCCATACACATATGATACTAAAATCAATACTATTTATATTTTCGACCAATCAATGCTTTTAACAGATATATGTGCCCCGATGTCGTTTTCTATAAAGTGAGCACTGGGTGGCTACCTCTGTACAGTACGCCCTAATGCCATTTTCTTATATAGTGTGCACCGCATGCTGTTGATTTTTTTTTTATAAAATCACTGACAACGATAGGGTTGACAGGGCTTCAGATCTGATGTAATTAGTGGTACCAATGCAACGGATACTAAACGCCCCATATGCAACTAAATAAACCCTATAAAAAACTATTGCTTAAAGAAATAAATCCTATAAAAATATATTACTTAATAAAAGAGGGGAACCAAAAGAAACAACAAGAAAGATAGGGCTTCCAATACCAAAGGTAACTATGAAACCCTTTTTTTTTTAACATGCATTGAAAATAGTTCAAATCAAACATGGAAAGATTGAAATGATTAGTATAATGAAATCACATACCCGAAATTTCTTCTCCACAGATTTGTATGTGCCCTACAGATCCCTTCCAAGTTTGGCTCTTAAAAAAAATCTACACATTCCAAAGTCTTTGGTGGCAAATCTCTCTTCCACAAATCTTCCCTCCAAATTCTACAAAAAAAATGAAATAATGAATTGTGTATTAATTTATAAACAAATAAACAAATCTCTCTTTTTTCACCATGTTTTTTCACTGTATACACTGTATCGGTTTGTTGCAAAGCGCATCGATACACCTTTGAATGTAAAAAACTTAGTAAACTATATATTTTAAAAAATTAAATTTGTCGTCAAATCGATGCACCACATAGATTAATGTGCCCCGATGTGTATATACGTAAAAACACATCGATACCAATTTTATCGACAAAATAGAAATGCAAACCTCCACAATTAAAATTTACAGATATTTTTCTTTGTAGAGGTTCTAACGGAGGTCACGGTTCGGTGTGTTTCATCTTGTAGCTCACCAATGCGTTCTATATATACAGACATGCCGATGCGTAAGAAAATAATTAAAAGCATCGATAACTTTTAATATCAAATTCATGCACATATTGATGATGGTTTTGGCTCAAATGTAGGGGAAAGAAGGTTATAATATCAAATGGCCCATACTTCAGATTCCAAGTCATTCCATATCGTTGCAAGTTTGTCAACTTCTACCACACCATTTGAAGCAAGTCTAAATTTTATTTAGAATTCATTTATCTAATTGAATTTTTTTCATTTATGCACGTGCATTTGAATAATTGTTCATTGAATTTTGTAGGATTATAAATCAAGATCGAGTTCAGATGCGCAAGATATTCCACTAGTACAAAAATGTCGCAAGATCTTATCAAGAGAAAGATATCGCAACAAATGTTTGATGAAAATAGAAAGTTGCTTTACCCTTCCAATTGTAACATGCCATCTTCCAGTAACCTACAACCTAGGTCAACGATATTACACTATAAATTGGATGTCTTTTATGATACATCAGTGGTACGTGGTTGTAATTCAAAATGTAAGGGGTTGAAGAAGAACCCTCGACATATGACATTGTCCCATTATATTTATGATCGACTACCCAAAGTTGATGGTCCAATACCTCTCACTGTAGTCAAGAATCCAATCGGTGATATAGAAAAGACACGTGGGAACACTTCCATATGTTCCTTTTTTGAAAAGTTGGAACCCAGATCAACTACGTTTGTCCTAAATTTGCCAACCCATCTCCTTTTGTTGATTCCATGGAGATTTCTTATAGTAAGCCAAAGTATGATATCGATACTACCCAAAAAATTACTACTAGGAGATCCAAAAAGTTGTATGAGCTAAGAGCAAAAATGTCCAAGTACACACCAAAGTCTATTCAATTGTTGGAAGGTGGCGATGAATTCCCTCTTCCTATACTTCTGCAAAGTAAATACCAAACCTGCTACAACCGAGATTTGTATGGCGCTTGGCCATCTTCCATCCCTGTGCCCGATGTTGGAACCAAATTCTTTTTTTGTGGCAATAGTTATATGATTGTCGAGTCTAAAATAGATGTTGTAAATCTTGGGTTGTTTATCCTTTCGCATGTATCTGTTCCTCCCAAACAATCAGTGGCACTTATGCCATTTTGTGGTCCTCTTTATACTCAGTGTGAATACTTGAATATTGTCAAATACAAACATAACATTTCCATGTATAGTATGTGCATGAATGTTATGCTTCTGAAAACTTTAATAGGAAAACCTGTTATATATCGACGACCGTCCACGAACTCATGGGAACATCGAAGGGTTCATAAATAGTTGTAGGTCCTAATTATTTAGTGCAAATTGTTCCTTTGAGGAACATTCCAATGACAAAGAGTTCTTTATGAAAAGGAAGGCATCCAAATTTGTTGTTGTGCATGCAATACGTAGTTTATCTCCCGGTGACGAGTTGTTAATAAACTATAACTTTTGTAGACGACCAATCATTCATAAAAAAAACCGCCTTGCATTGGGTCTACCTTTAGACGCCCCCTTGGGGCGTAAGAAAAAGATGATTGAGTAATTATATTTTTTTTTATTTTCAATGGAACTAATTTAAATGTATTGCTTAATTCGACATTGGTTTTATAAAGTGTTTGGTTGCATGTTACAATCATTACATCAAAGATGTGGACCAAGCTCCCTATAACATCTACACATGGACTTTTGTTTATTTTATTTATTGAGTTTGCTTAATATATATATTTTTAAATATTAATATAAAATTAAATTAAATGAATTTGATTTTTTTTTGTAAATAAAAGAGGATCCTTGTATTAATAATATATGTAAGCCATACATTGCCAAGTGTGAGCCACTTGTTCTACCACAGAAGGGAAACCAAAACAGGGGGCTCTTAGATGCTCCAAGTTTGACACATCATCGTATGAACTGAAACAGTTTGAACAAAACTGACTTAACAAAATTATTCATCCTAACTGCATGAACAAAACTGTATGAACAATATTCGAGTGGCCTCTAGGACCAACTATGAACAAAAATGTATGCACAGTGTATGGGAAAACTGTATGTTCATCTAGTCTGCTGCTGGAGTAAGCTAAAAATTTAATCCTACAACTAGAATGAACGAAGAACAATAACCTGGAGACTAAATTAATTTGATATTATTTTAACCTTGACAAAATAACTAATTTATTCACTAACGAAATCAAAAACTTGCATTTCCTTATGAGGAGATTCCTAATTAAGTTGGTGGTGGAGCAAAAAATCACAAACTCATTTAAAGCAAATAGTGTATATTAAAATTCATTATTATTAATGATTTCATTTTCATATATATATATAATTTTCATATTTAAAATTAATTATTATTAATGATTTCATTTTCATATTTAATAATTAGGATAATGATTATAAAAAAATATAACAATTGTAAATTTAATTATGATCGATTATTATAACGTTATCAATAAAATAAATGAGAAAATAACATTTCATAACAATAATGTTTCTTTGTAAACATGTTTAATCAACATATTGTATCTTGATAGAAATTAAACAATTCACCTTGAAGAAGAATTAAACATTATATAGTTTTTGCAATTACAATCCAAAGTAAATTATTTCGTAAAACTAAAGTTAAACATTATATATGTCAAACTCTAAATTCTAAGGAGTGATACATCTTAAATTTAATTTTAAAATGGAGAAATCATTAGCGTACTTATAATACATTATATGAATCAAACAACAACAACATCAACATGATTTGAAAAAACATAATATACATGTGTGCTATATTGTTTATAGCGATTGAAAATGCATCGGTGTGGTTGTCACATAAAAACGCACCAAGAAACAATTTAATCGATTAAGTACATATGTAAACTTTCACAATTAAAGTTTTGTGGAGGTTGTGCTTTGTGGAGGCAATCACTCTTCTGTGACTCTCATAATTTAGCACATGGACTCGATCCTCTACTAGTTCCTCGGTGCTCTACGTCGCATCTCCTCCTCCATAGACTGCTCAGCTTTCTCCAAGATATTGTCCTCATCATTACTATAGTCATAATATTAATTGATGTCAATCGTTTGTAAATCGCATACCTACATGTTGTAGGAAAATTCCCTTGTGGACAAGTGAATATCATCTTGGATCCTAGACCCCTATTACCAAAACAAAAAGATGCTAACATTGGACACTAACATTCCTTTGAGATTTTCTTAACTATTTAGAAAGAGAAAGAGAAGGAAGAAAGTGTGATGCACCTTATTCCGATGTTTATCCTTGCTGCTCCAATTTGAGCTTGATCTCCAAACTCATTTGCACAGCTTGATACCTGCAAACCACATACATCAAAAAGACACAAGGAAACTCCTACTCTAGCATACTAGATTAAACAAATTCATCTATAGTAGACACGCACATGTAAAGATACATAAACTAGAAGGAAATAGGCCAAACATATATTAATATGAGAACTCAATAAGATTACTTACAACTATGGATGATGATGCAACAATCCTCCAAGCTCTTTTCGTCCAACCCTTACACAATGCTCCCAAGATCATAACCAAAATCTTTCTCCCAAGATCATAAGTTTGATTCCTCCAATTTGTCCCTATCCCTTCTTCTGCATGGAACCTCATTAGATCCACTAAAATGGGATCTCCAAGATATTTAGGGAGAAAATATATATTAAAGATTTTAGGGAGGAAATATCTCTCAAGGATTTTAAGGAGGAAATATTTCAACCAGCCATGAGATCATCGACCTCCCCTAAAAAATAGGAAACCAAATGTGAGATGGATTCTCACACTAAATTAATTACCTTTTCATGAATATTAATAATAATTCATGTGCACATAATATTTTCACCTTCGTATAATATATTTCTCCTCCATATTGACTAGGGATGGTGACATATGTTATTTCATGGTGTTGAGGTGTATGTGACACTTGACAAGGTGCATATGACACTTTTACGACACTTGCGACACTTAGGGCGAGGTACCTAGGTGTGCAAATTTGATGTGTAACACTACACCTCTTCTTCTTCGCGTTGAGGGGGCTTATTGAATAGCCCTTTGAGGATGGGGAGGAATTTTGTAGCCCTAAAGTATCTATAATCGGGGCCCTTGCCAACGACATTGGGCACATTAACTTTGTTCCCTTCCAAGTCCGTCATCTTGGCCCCTACTTTGAAATAATTAGGACTGCCAAGAACTACGATCAAAGCTTCCCAATGCCCCTTTTCCCTATTCAGCAAGAAAGGACCTTGGTGGATGTCTTAATTATAACATTGCATCAACCTCAATAATGGTCCAAGGTCCATATTGTCTATTTATAGAAGTTAAGAAGCACATTTGGAAAACCAACCGATGATCCATGAGCTTTGTCAACATTCCTTATTGCTAAACATTAAGCATTGCCTTGGCCTCGACCCACTCCTCCATGAGATTCTCACCCATGTAGTTACTAAGAAGCTCGTGTTTCTTCTTCTCCACAACCATGCACTCGATCGCTTTCTCATCTAGAAGGAACACATGGGGACTAAACTCTCTCTCTCTCTATTGTTGGTTTCCCTTGTCCTGGCCTCCCATTTCGTCCGCCACAACCTCATCTTCCTCAAATAGGACCGAGTTAATGGAAACGACTTCCCTTCTCTTGATCATCAACTTGTCCTCCCTTTAGAGAGATTCAATCCTTTGCCACTCCCTAATCTCTTTGGCCCGCATCTCCTCCTCCACGAGTTGCTTGACTTTCTCCAAGGTATCGTTCTTGGCATCCCTGTAGCCATAATAACTAGCATCAGTTCGTTGGTAAATCACATACCTAGACCTCCTCTTCTTTGCCTTAGAGGGATTTTCAAATAACTCTATGACGCCAGGGAGGAATTTCCCAGCTGCACTTGTACAATTGATTGCTGGAAGATGGCATGTTGTAATCTTCCAACAACCAATTGTACAAGTGGGGCTGCGAAACTACTCCCCGACATTAAAGAGTTATTCGATAAGCCTCCAGATGTGAAGAAGAGGATATATAGGTATGTGATTACAAGCAAATTGGCACCAGTTATTACAGTGATAGGGATGGCGTTAATGATATCTTGGAAAAGGTCGAGCGACCCGCGAAGGAAGAGATGTGGGCTAGAGTGTCGAGCGAGTGGTAGAGGGTCGAGTTTGTCTAGAGGGAGGTCAAGTTGAAGGTCGAGAGTGGGGAGGTCATTTCTATTAAGTTGTTCCTATTTGAGGAAGAGGAGGATGTGGCGGAAGAAATGGGAGAGCAAGACAAGGGAAACCAATAATAGAGAGAGCAAGAGTTTGTTGCACATGTTCCCATTCCGGACAAGAAAGCATCAAGTGCATGGTTATGGAGAAGAAGAAACATGAGCTTCTTAATAAGTACACAAGTGAGGATCTAATGGAGGAGAAGGCTGAGACCAAGGAAATGCTTAATATTTAGCGATAAGGCATGCTAACAAAGCTTATGGATCATCAATTGTTTTTCCAAATGATCTTCTTAACTCTTATTAAATATATAATATGAACCTTAGGTCATTCTTGAGGTTGAAACAATATTATAATTAAGACATCCACCGGAGTCCTTTCTTGATGATCAGGTCAAAGGGGCACTGTGAAGCTCTGATCGTAGAGTTTGGCAGTCCAAATTATGCCAAAGTAGGGGCCAAGATGAAAAAACTTGAAGGGAACAAAGTTGATGTGCCCGATTATATCGATAAGGGATCCAATTACAGATACTCGGATCTACGAAATTCCTCCCCATCCTTCAAGAGCTATTTGATAAGCCCCCTCGAGGTGAAGAAGAGGAGGTGTAGATCTGTGATTTGCAAACTAATTGATGCCAGTTCATATTATGGCTACAAGAATGATGGAGATGGTATCTTGGAGAAAATCGAGCAGCCCATGGAGGAAGAGATGAGAGGTAGAGCATCGAGGAAGTGGCGGAGGATCAAGTCCATGCACTAAATTATGAGAGGCACTGAAGAGTGACCTCTGTTTTTGCCTCCGCAAAGCAAAACCTTCACAAAATTTAATTGTGGAGGTTTGTATATGTAGTTTGTGAAATGAATAATTTTTCTTCTCGTTGCTCTTGTTGCTACTACACTCGCCGACGTTGTATCTAATTCACATTAAATTCGTTTTAGGCACATATATATATAGATAAAACAAATTTAAAATATAAAACACAACCATATATAACTAATTTGTATTTATCAAAAACTAAAATTAGTTTTTGTTTGCAAACAAAAGGTGAAAAAGTAACTGGTGTTATTAATAACATAGTATGCACTGCTCCCGGTGCTCCATATCAGACACAAGGCACCGAACAATAGTGTGTTAAATTCAACGCACCAGTGTGTCATTGTTAGTCGAGCACCGATATCTACAGCGGTGCGATGTGTTATATAGTGCATCGGTTGAGGGTTGTCATACAAAACGTCCCGCGATGCCATATCACATATGAACTATGTAACTCAGTGCGGTTGGTTCTACATAAATAACTGCTACAAACATTTTTAATTATCAACTAAGCAGTGCACTTTGTTATATGAAAAGCACTGGAACTCTATGTTACTTGGAGCACCAAACACATTTTAATGACGCATTGTCTTTTATGACGCACTGGTAATATACGCATTTTAAAAGATGCATCACAATGATAAACTTTTAAATATTTCTCTCGGTGCAACTCAGTTAACCGCACCAATGCATTTTGGTGAATTTAACGCCCCGACACTCCATTTTAGCTTTGTATGCATTGTTATAGGTGCATTTTTTTTTATAATCCACCGGTAACGTGGGCGTCCCATAAAACAAATTGAAATGGTAAATTATTATGTATTTTGCTCGTTGTCTTACAATACACATCTCCACTGCATTGTATTTATTTGACGTGCATGCTGACCAAAAAATTTGTATAAAAAACTAGGTGGTGCATTCCATTAATAAAATGCACATGTGTGTTTATCTCAATTGACACATTTCCTATGATCTTAGTGGTGGTTACCATAAGACACATTGTGCTGCTAATTTGTGAAAATACGACCTAGTGTCGTGCTCTTTACAACATCAATGTGTTGTTTGGACCTAGGGGTATCGATAGGTTAAATTGTTTTAATGCAACTTAAGCAATGCAATGTGTTAATATAAACGCACTGATGCTACCATGTTATTGGAGCATCAACATTTTGTTTAATGGTGCATTCTGTTGTCGAGAGCACTGATAACATGCCATCCATCAAGACGCCCCACTATGCCACGTCGCTCAATATTTTCCTGGTTGGGTTCTTTTAACAACACCAATGCATTTAATTAACATAAACACAATGCCACCCCAATTTTTATGGATTGTAAACTCAGTGGTGCGCTTTCGCTAACCAAACGCACTGGTGCGGTATAGTTTCCAGAGCACCAACATGGTTTAGTGATGCATTGTCTAGTAGAGCACATTGGTGTTGTTGTTGCCACTATGGGCACCGCTCCGCTATATTGGTTTATTACAAATTAAGCGGTGTGATGTGCTACTATGGATGCCTTAGTGCTATCGTGTTATTGAAGCACCATTGTTTTGTTTAGCGGTGCTTTGTGAAGCGTAGAGCACCATATATAGTGCATGAAAGGAAACACCTTGCTATTCTCAATCGATCAATATTTATCTCGGTGCGGTTATGTTAATAACACCGGTGCATTTGTTTAAAGTGGTTGCACCTCTAAGTTAAATTTTACGAGTCATAAACTAAGTGATGCGCTTGGTTAAATGGAACACATCTGTGCTTCTGTGTTCAAAAAGCATGGGCATGTTTTTTACTAGGTGTTGTCTTTTATAACGCACTAGGAGCGGGGCATTTAAAACGACGCACCATTTAAGTACAATAAAATTAGACACATTGGTTGCAATGCTTGCTGTGAAGTTAGCACAGGATACATCGCATTGGGGCGAGCTAAATCGTATAGGCACATAACGCAGAGTCAATTTTTTTTTTGAAAAAAGTCTCAAATTTCAAGCTAAATTCAAATTTCAATTGGATGAAAATGCAAATGGAAAGGTAATAAACAAATTACCTAAACTCTTATGTCCCGAGGAGGCATGGTTCCATTGTTGAAAGGAAATGAAAATTCGTGGTAATTTCCAAAATTTGGAAATGTGTGGAATCTACCTATGGAGCTATCCAATTCACCATAGAGCACTGGAAACATAGTGTATTTGAAAACAGAGTGAGCACCGATGCTTACTTGAGAGATTGGAAGCACGTGATGAGGTGTCACAATGAAAATCAGTCTGGTAATTTTGTTTGATTACCCTATCGCAGTGCGCTAGAGGACAATTATACACACCGGTTCGTAAGATTCAATGGCACTGGTGCACTTTGATAAGTGCTAGTTATTTTTTTTTATAACTTATAATGATGCATTTGAACATCAAAGCACCGATGTGTATGTACCGTAAAGGTGCACAGGAAAAAAAATCTCTGCAAAAACCTTCGGTCACCCACCTCTGCTATGAACAGTGAAAATGCGTTTGAACATTTAAGCGCCAGTGCAATATGTTTTAGGTGCACACTGGTGTGTATGTATATTAAAGGTGCACTGATAAAAAAACCTCCGCAAAAACCTTCGGTCGCCTACCTCCACTGACAACCTCTATTATAAACAACTAAGGGATACATTTTTAAGTAAAATACAAATAAATTATATATAAAAGGAGAACAATTGATTTAGTTAAGGAATTTAAGAAAAATACATATAGATTATTGTACGAAAAGTAGCATTTGTGACTAGCGTTAAAAAGAGAATCAATATTGCTAAAATTATAACTAATTCTCATGAGCTACATAGTGAGATTGGGCGTTGGACAATCCCCAAAACACCATGGCATGAAAGAATATGTCACCTTTGTGACAGTAAGAAGGTTGAAGATGAAAAACACTTTCACCTGGAGTGCCCTACGTATACCCAAATTAGATCTCAATTTCAAAATATTTGTCACAATATCGACCTTCCTAACCTTCTAAGTCATCAAAACTATAGTGATATTGGAACACTTCTCCCAATGCCTTTTTAGCATCGAAATAACATTATAAAGAAATCTAAGTAATCTCTTACCTTTCTTAACGTCCGATAGACCAATTCTTGTCTCAGTGGACGTTTTAACCATCATCATCATCGTCATCATGATAGAGATGTTGTCAACTACATGCGTAATACTTATAATGTCGATTTAAAAAATATATAATGTATTTTTTTCTTCCATGTTACACTGCATGGGGAAAATTGTACTTCTTTGAGGATGGTATCCAGGGTAAACCATAGAATCTTCAAGGCACAAGGTGTTGGTCAACAACATGGATGGAAGACATTATGACAATATATTCGTTTCAAGCTCAACATGTCACTTGCATGAATTGAAGTTGGATGGGGAGGATAACAATCGCTCCTTCCAACCACTCGAGCAAAACCCAATCGACAACACACACACACACATATATCATGTAGTAGTAGTAGTAGTGTATATATATATATATAAATAATATTACTACTACATATTTGTACATTTACTACTACATATTTGAGAGATTTAATATGTACATTTAATATAAGAACTAGTATATATAGAGAGATAAAAAAATGTATATTTAGATTTACACAAAACTAAAAATATGATATTTATATAAGAAAGTGATCCAGATTTAGGAGCGGAACGAATTGATTAACAGATTGAATACAATAAACAAAGATATATGAAGAACAACATAGATATCCAGTGAACAATATTTTCTATTGAATGAATGAAATACGCTGAAACTGTAAAACTGCAGAATTGAAACACTTGCTCGAATGGTGGTAGCTATCTTTGAGAAGAGATGTGGTTGCTACACACATCCGTCTTAGCATAATGATTACAATGAGGCTCCAGAGGCCTTTTTAACATTAGTCATGAATGCCAAAACCCTAGACATCCAAAAACCTGACCCTAGGAGACGAAACACCAAAAGTTATGTGGGCTCCTATGGGTGCGTTGGTACCTCAACTTCCTGAGGTTATAACTTTTGCATACGACCTCCGTTATAGGCGCATGATAGCCCATTGGAAAGGTCTTTTCAAGAATTACACATTACGTCGTCAAACTCTAACTTTGTCCATAGTTTGACTGTGGCAAGCCAAAAAAACACTGTTTAGGGTCCCAAAACGACCCTAGAAGTAAAAAAATATGTGATGACATGAAAACATACAAAATAATCCAGTTGGATTAAGTGGGAGACCACCAATATCCACCTGGAAGATGTGTAGGGCTTCAGACAACCCTAGAAGTGTAGAACCCACAATTACAAAGAAGTACAAAAGAACGTGCTTAACTAAAAATTGTCAAGAGGAGCCAGTTGGAATAGTTGGGTGGCCACCAATATCCACCTGGATCAGAAAGAGATTTGATTTTTTTTTGATGCTCGATAAATTTGGAGTTAAAATGAATCTATATTAATATATAAAAATAAAATAATAAATTTAGTTTTATAAATTATGAGAAAATATAGGGGTGGAAGGTGTAGGGGGATCATTCTTAATCTCGAAGGAAACACGACAAATACCTTCGAATGGGGATTGGGTAAAGCTTCAAACAATCAAATAGAGGCATCGATTTTGTTTTAGGGGTTAAGGATTACCGATGAAAAACACATAAAAAAACTAATAGTCATAAGGAACTTGGTTTTAATAATCAAAATGATGCTAAAAGCCTCATTTTCGAGTGATGACATCTTAATAAGAATGATCAAGATAATCGGGAAAGAAACCATCCAATTCGAGAGTGTTGAGTTCTTTCACATCCTTCAATTGCTCAATCATTGAGCGGATAGTCTAGCCAACAGTGCTTCCCTTTTGGAATGTGACAAATTAAAGTTAAAAAGAGGGGAGGTTTATTACCCCATGCCCAATATCAATCCATCAACACAAAAAGCTCTTGCATGTTAAACATTTGGCATGCCATCACACATGAGGTGGTTGATTACTATTCATGGCGACCAAGGTGAATTCATTTTGTAGTACCTTAAAGGTTAATGTGGGCTCGGGTTCATCAAATGCTTTAGAATTTTTATCTTCTTGTAGGTAGGATAATGGCTCTTGACGTTAGTCTATTGCCTAACGATTTGTGGTAATTCATGAGTTTGTGGTTCATGGTTTTGCTTCGACTTGGTTTGAATTGGGGATCAACATTAGATTACACTTCTTTTGGTCTTTCTTTGTGGGATCTTGGCTTTGGATATTTGTTGGATTTAGACTTGGTTGGCTTTGGTATGTAAGGATTTGGTTCTATTTTTGGCTTTAAATGGTTAGGTCTTGAATCTTGGTGGCTTGGCATCTATGGCTTGTGTAGTTTGGGTTGTCTGCATGGCTCTCTAGTTTTTGGCTTGCACTACTTATTTGGGGTTTCTCTGCTTTGGAGGTGCCTGCTACTCTAGAGGTCCCTTGCTCCCATCAACTCAAACTTGTTAAAGGTTAGCATTTCATCCTCCATCTTTGTTTCCAAGGGAATGTTGGGACTGCAAAAATAGACTTGTTAGTCTGAGTGCTATGAGTGGAGATAAAGGGTTTGTTTAGGTGTTATGTTGGAGTATCAAAATGGATTGGGGCATAAATTTGGGAGTCGATGGTGTGAAACTACTGAAATGCACATAGTTTTAAGGAGATAAGAGGATTACATCACTGACAATTGAAACTCAATCTTTTCAATAACTAGTAGAATGCACTCCCAGGAGGAGGCTAGGAATTCTAAAGTTGTTTTCATTTTGGAAACCCTGCATAGCGCCAGAAGATGCAAATAGAGGAACTTCAAGCAGAGTGCGTTGCTCTCCAACATCTAGTTGTTGGTTTGGTAAGAAACAATACATCAACACATTTAATTTCTATGTTGTCTATTGGTCCTACAGTGGAGGAGGTCAAAGAAGATAAAACTGTACAATAGCACTAGAGAGATGTGGAAATGCTTAATGTTGATTAGATTTCACAACTAGTGCAAAGAACTAAATGAAACCTCACAACCAAAATATTTTATTCAATGATATGTATAATGTTTTTAAAAGTCTACTTGATATTAAGAGTATTTGTGCGAATATATACTTGTAACCGTTTTTAAGAATTCTTTGTAAATAATTATTTTGTTTCAAAAAAAATCAATACCAAATTTTAAATATTTTTATAAATGTTTTGTTTAACAATCTGAATATTTTTATGAATGTTTTGTTGAAAGATATTTTATCACACCAACTATTATAACTGCAACCATTTTTTTAAGAATTCTTTACAAATGATTATTTTGTTTAAAAAAAATCAATACCGAATTTTAAATCTTTTTATAAATGTTTTGTTGAACCATCTAAATATTTTTATGAATGTTTTGTTGAAAGATATGTTATCACACTAACTATTATAACATATGTTATCACACTTACTATTATAACTGCAACCATTTATTTATATTCATTTTTATTAAAAAAATTAAAAAAGATAAAAACCCAATTAAATATAAACCATTTCTGAAATTTCTCTTTACATGGTAGAGAATTTATAGCTCATTTGAAAGTACTATGAAAACAACGGACAACAGGACCAAAATAAAATTAGATTTAAAAGCATACAACTACTTTCAACCATGATAACACTCCCATGAAAAGAGTAACACAAATGTCATTTTTATAGGGGCTTCAGCGCAACGACCTTCACCAAACACAATGAATTTTGAGCAATGCAGCAAACTACTATGAAAACAACGGACAACAGGACCAAAATAAAATTAGATTTAAAAGCATACAACTACTTTCAACCATGACAACACTCCCCTGAAAAGAGTAACACAAATGTCATTTTTATAGGGGCTTCAGCTCAACGACCTTCACCAAACACAATGAATTTTGAGCAATGCAGCGAACTGAAAGAAACACAGGGATCATTTGTATTTATAAGCATTCCCCATCATAACATTCGCCCTTCTTTCTTTCTATGAACACAATCTTTATCCCCTACCCTTGAGCAAATTCAACCGCTCGGAATTATATTGCCTCATCATTGGACATATCGCCCCTGCCTTTCAAATCATCAATTCCCACCCCTGTGAAGATCAATTCAGTCCCTGCTGAGCTCCGATTATCTTATGCACATTTGTGGGTTGGAAAGATTTGGGTTGAAAATGTCTACAGCAATGTCATGTGCGTTCACACCGAGCAGGCTGCAATCTGCATCCAGTCTTTCAAAACCTTCTTCTTATGTAGGTGTAGGTCCTTCATCAGCCAAGAGTAGCCACAGTGCTGTTTTGTTGAGAAAGAGTTTAAACCCATTGAGTTCGCAATTGGCGATACACGGTGTTAGAAGCGGTCACAGATGGGTGGAGAGGAGAGGTTGCAGCTCAAGAGTGTGCACGATGATGAGTTCCAATACAAGTGTGGGTACAGAGACACTCACATCCGCTGGTGATGCTCTATTTGCTGACTACAAACCCACCTCGGCTTTCCTCTTTCCTGGCCAGGTAAGATTCATTTGATTTCTTTTTGTTATATGATTGACAGATCTAATCAGTTATTGTGTACTTGGCAGCCCTTTTTGTGGGTTCCTAGTTACGTTAGGATGAACGCCCAATACCAGATTTCTCACTGTAGCTGGCATCTGATTTTATTTGCAACTCGATTCAATTTCAGAGGTCAAACTGTACAATGTTATCATAAGAATAGAGTATAGCACTGAACTATCCAGGCTAGTTATTGTTGGGATTCTCATGCCTGTGTGACTACTTTCAATTATGTTCTCAGTTATACAGGATACTGTTGGTTTACACTTACTGGTGCCAAGCCATAAATATCTTAAAAGAAAGAAAAACGCAATAAAGGCACGGGAACAACCCGTTCTCGGGGCAATCGTCGGGATGCTGTTTGGCTTTACCCACTTTGGTTCTTGCTTATAATTTAATTTTCTGCTTCATTTTACTGAAATGGTGATAACATATGTATATGATTAGTAGTATAGTGCGCCTCGAGCTCCTCTAGGTAAGTGATCCCATGCTTTGTTCTTCTAAAAGCTGTGCATAAACAGCATGTATAATTAGTAGCATAGTGCGCTTGAGCTCCTCTAGCGAATTGATCCCATGCTTTGTTCTTCTTAAAACTGTGCATAAACAGCATGGATTAGAGCTTCAATGAACTGATAATTGCATACATTCCCTCATATATTGGCTTTAGACAAGGACTAAGTTTGCTCAATAACCACTTCAACAATTTAGATTGGCCTACATGCTTCCTGATCTGCATGATCTTGCTCCGAATGATCTCTTGACACAAACTGATTTAAAGTCCGCTGCATTGCACAACCTAAGTCTGATCTCTGGCATTCATTGCTCTTGCGCGCAATCAAAAGTCTCAACTTACACATCCTTCAAGCCTGCCAATGACTCTTAAGTCCCTGTCATCTGAAAAATATTTGCAACACTGATATTATTTTATCATGCATTACGGTGCATGAACCTCAATCACCATGAAGTCAATTTGGATTCTGGACCATGTTAAAATATAAAACTTTATTCAATGGAGTTGTTTGATACAATGAGGGGGATCGCTTTTATTTTTATTAATTAGGAAGTTGTGCTGCTTAATGGACCTAACCACGTTATTAACTAATGCTAACTTATAACTAATGACTTTTTATTAAAGTCACCTAATCATAATGAAATTTTATTACATTGACTTTAGTAGTTGAGTGTTAATATTGCAACACAGGGACATGCTTGAGTTTGTTGAAAGTTAATATTACTTGAGACTCGACTTCTCTCTTGAGCCATATTGCTTTAAAGGTTGCATTGGCAACTTCTTTGTTCTCTGTTTCTGTGGAAGATAATGCAATAGCTACTGCTTCTTTCTAACCCACATAATTACTCCTAAATCCATGTTGAATGAATAACACGTGGTAGATTTTCTTTCATCTATGCCCAACCAACTTGAACTTATTACTCTACACATATTTGAGTTCACAATGAAACAAACCCTTAACATATCTTTGAATCCTTTCTGCTACTTTCAAGTGAATGTCTTTGGGACTTGTTGCCACCTTATACACACCTGGGAGACGTGGAAGAAATCTTCAATCCACTTGGTGTGTCCTTGGGGGCAAGTGAGAGTTAAGGTGCTGTCACCTAATCCTCAACTCCTCCGTCTAGGCCAACTCCTAGCGAAGCCAAGGGGGGTAGTCCCTAACAAATATACTATGGCTTGAACTAAGCTAAGTACAAGAAAATAGATCTAGGAGTTTATTCTTTCATTCAACAATCAACAATGAATTGAAATACACATAAACCAATCATTCATCCACGATATAACTTCAAGCATATACTTGCATAAAAATGATACTCAGGTACATTTGTTATATGCAAGTGAAATTAAAATTTGCTTCAGAGAAGATAACCAATATATAAAAGAAGCCCGTGGCTTTGCAGAGTGTAAAATGAGACCAGTGCCTTAAAGTGAGTCGTGGGCAATGTAGTTCGTGTGTTTTATTAAGATAAATTGATGTTGAATTAGTCAAATGGTTTAGGCCTCCTTAGAGGTTAGCTCTTTGTTTGGAAACCTGCGGAGAGCTTTATCGAAACCCAATGGTCTCACCAGTAAAACTCACTCAAAGCGCTGAATGTCCAAAATGGGTGGGAAGCCAGGTCCCAAGAGGGCCCGCCTTACTTCGCAGGTCACTTCGAGGCGTTTTCCCGCGCATTAAGCTAACTACTTTAGAGATTGTCCTAATTAAACTATCAACCACTGACCATCACAACGTGTATGAAACTTACTTCCAGCAGATCGAGATTAGCTCGCAACTAGAAGGGTCAGGAATTGCACTGAGAGCTAAGGGGAATTTGTTTATCTTAAACTGGAAATAAAATACTGAAATGAAATGTGAGACTAATTACTAATCCACACTGACCAGGCCTCTTTTGAGGAACTGAAGGGATGGTTTATTTCCAACTTGAAATTGCAAGAAAGTAAAGCTAATCTAGCAATTAGTGTTCTAATTTGCAAAAGGAAATCTAATCTAGATTGATTGTAGTGCTTTGTGATGAATTGAAAAATTACTTTAGCTTATCTTCAGTTATGAAAATTAAATCTAAGCTAAAATTGCAAAAAATTGACACCACCACCAAAAACACCGTTCCCCAAGGGGGATGAAGAGTGAGAGCTTGTAGCCCCACTGATTTTATTAAATAAATTGCACAAAACTTTAAGGAAGTGACTTGTGACCATTCATTATGGGGGTCACAAGTCTTTACAATGTTTTACAAATGTTTATTGTGTAAAGGGGTGCTCCCGGGGGTCTCGGATGCTCCTAATCCGCCCAAAACGGACATAATTTCCTCTTATCTGTTCGTCAACCTACACAAAACAGCGAACAAACAACAACAAAAGATGCCCAAAAACACTTTGGAAGTGTCTTGGGTGATTAGTAGGAAAGCCCCAAAATTTGATTAAGTATAATTAACAAAATTTAGCAAAATGAACTAAGAAGGGCAAGCTAAAGAGCTTGTCTCCTTAGGGTCTTCTTCTGCTGTTTTAAAACAGCAATACAAAGGCACTCTAATTACCAGATATGAAGTTAAAAGATCTTTAAAACAATTCAACTTTCAGCCTTTAAAAATTTAGAAGTAAATTACTTGCAAAAAATTGACGTTTCTTGAGCTAGATCTAGTTTAAGATGATAAATTGAAACATGAACTCTAGATATAATCCTTTAAACCCACTTACTAACTTAGATAAGAAGGATTTGAAATCTGATATATATCTAAGATAAAGTAAACAACTAGTAACCCAAAAGATTTTAGATTTCTTTGAGAAAGGAGAAAGAGAACAAGCTTGTGCTTGGAATGTCCTTGGGCAATTGGAGTCTTCCTGGTGTGTAAGAGGGGCTATTGTCTTTCTTAAATCTTTGAAGATGAAGAGGATGCAAGCAAGCTCCACCTCCCCTCAAGTATGAGACCCTACAAGCTTCAACACACTTACAAACAAACGTCAAATAGTAGTATCCTTTACATATGAAATCTAGGAAGCATGTTAATCAAACAAGAAAGCATGAATTCTTTGATTACATATGAAAATCAACAAGATTTAAAATGCAAGCAAACTTAGTAAATCTTGTTAAAAGAAAGATAATTGATCTAAGAATCAAGCAAGTTTAATAGATCAGAGTTACAATTTAATCAATTGAAAGAAGTGCATCAAAACAATTTCACCTCATAAATTGGTACAAGACAATGAACATCCACACATGAGATCCGCACCAAGTTTGCCTCCAAAGCCTTTCTTTATTCCAATATAGAATGATAGTACAACAACAATGATACACAAGTGATTCTTCCAAGAGCTCCAACTAACTTTTGCAATGGGAGGGTGCCCAAATATATACCACAAGAGGCAAATGCCAAGAGGAGGAGGGCGCACCAAGTGTGAGGAGAGGGGAGCCAAGTGGTGAGGTATGGGCTGCCACCTCTCCCACATCCCAATACATGCCAAATGTCCACCAAATGGAGGAGTAGAGGGGCGCCACCTCTCAAGAGGTAGGCTGCCCTCTCTAGAATGTGCCACCTCTCCAAGAGGGGCACACCTCTTTTAGAGCACATGCCAAAATTTAATTAACCACATGCCCACTTTATTGCTTTGACCATGAGAGTTGTCTTCTTGCTGCCACATAGCCTTTTGAGGCTTTATTTCGTCTCAAACATGTCCCCACATGTTTCCTTAATTTGTGCCCTTGTTGATTTTTTATGATTTTATTTGACTTTTTTGGGTT
>SNQJ01S0022762.1:357319-368629 GCA_010110895.2 Picea sitchensis
TTTTTGCTCAACTAAGTGGGTACTTAGGTAATATGGGTGCTCTAGGTCCAAAAATGAGCATCCCCATGGCATATTAAGTCCCCTAGTACCACTTTTTTAATACATCTTTATTTTTTAATTAAAAATTACTGAATTCTGGCAATTTTTTAATTAATTGAAAAAATAAAAAAATCCTAAGGAGGACTTAGTACATTTCCATAAGACTCTAGGAGAATGTTTAGCATGGTAATATACATTAGACACTAGGCTTAGATCCATGCTCAAGCCTAACCATGGGCATATACTCCAGCTCTGGAGGGATTGAGTGAAAAAACTCATAAATTATAAATTGCCTGAAAACGGCAAAATATAATTAGTAAGTAAAAAAAACACTCCAGAGTATAACTCACACTTAGGACTTAAGGTGGCTAAGACCTTTTACAAGTTCATCATGCAACATCTCTTATTACAATTTTTTATGGAAATGTAAAAGAAAAAGGGTGGTCTTTACGACCGGCTGAACTTCTAAACTCTGAATTTTGAACAACAATGTTCAAACTTTGGCAGCTCACTGGAAGTCCATCCTAGTGCAACTTTGATGGATAACAGGACTTACTATAGACCATGAAAGGATTTGAACTATATTGATCAAATCTGGTTTTGTAGTGTTAAGGTAGATCAAACTCCCTACCAGCTGCCTATAGAATACTGCATCCACTAGCTTTGAATCTTCATTAGTTGATAACTTCATCCCTATTTTCCAAGTTTGACAACTTCACTGATAAATTTCTTTTAGGGGCCAAGACAAATAGCTACAAGTTGCACTTGGAGGACAGTATCAGTAGACCTTTGACAGGTTGGAGCAGTTTTTGATGATTGCACAAATTCAAAGAGTGGACGATTGATCATTGAAGCGAACAATTATTGTAATGCATAGTTTCAACTAATCATGCTTTGGTATGATTCTTCTTCAAGAATAACATCCCATTCTATTGGAAAGCTACAAACTGCTTAAAGTTGAGAAATGCAATGCATATAACACAGAGCACCCCTCTTTGGATTCTGTGTTAGACTTCAAAGTCAACTCTTCCAATCCTTTACATAATGTGATGGGAACATGTTTGCTGTTCACAGTTTGCAAAACTAAGACATACCTATTGGACTATTAACAGTAACAATATTAATGTTCTATAATGGTTATACTTTATACTAGTTGCATGTAACTAATATAACATTTAGATGTCGATGTGAGGGGTTAGGTGGTTAAATCCAGTGAAAACACCATAACCACTTAGGTGTCATGTAAGGAGACATGATGTAAAGGTGCGAGAGAGACATGTTGATTGCAGCATTAGTAACAGAAAGCCATTTCTTTTTTTTTATCCATCATTGTCACAAATGAATGCATGCACCCTACTTTTCTACATGGTATCAGAGCGATACACTCCTATGCCTGTGATTGCGAAGACTTAGAAGGGAGACTCCATAATCTAGGAGAGAATCAGAGTTTGTGGGCCCTTGGAGAAACAATAGAGGCAAGTCCCTTTTCGGTAAGGGTAAACACTTTTTTTGATCAATGGCGAATAATGAACCCAGCTCTGCATTATTCCAAGCCCATCGCAGCATGGGGAACCGTTTCTAGGGCTCTATGCCCACTGGGGTTTGAACCTGGGTCATCTGCATGGCAACACTGCATCTCAAGACTCAACTACTAGACTACAGCCCAATAGACTATAATAAAGGAAAGTTTGAATATTATTGATATATTTGATTATATTTAAAAGGGCATGGATATTGTTTAAAATTCCAGAAGTCAATTTTATTTTTAAAAATACAAGTTTAGAGCTGAAATAAATATGAAAAGAGCTCTGCATTGACCATGACCCCAGAACAACACAAAGATGCCATAAGGCAGCAAGGAGATGAGTGGACGTTGAGAGATGGAAGTCCAAGAAGAGAAGACATATTTCCACACGTAGCATGTTTGTGGGAATAAAAAAGCAGCATGGTAAATTTAGGTTATCAACACATTTTACGCAGTAAATCTGAGGAAATGAAGTTGCTATAGTGCAGTCTAGAGAGATGCCAGAACAGAGTTGCCAGTATGATTCCTGTTAAGGTCAGAAATCGTTTTCGTTTGCAGCAGCAAAGGCAGGAAAAACATTCACTAATAGACCTAGACATGTGGAGAGAAGCATATTGTGGAGGGCATAAGCAGTTAACAAATTCATGAAGAAATTGTCCAAACTAGAGTGCTTTGAAGGTGCCTGCAAAAGACTGGGATGGAAGGCACAGGTTCTGTAACAAACAAAACGATATTGAGCAGATTGGGATCAGACATTTCTAAAAATGTCAGACCAGATGTCTGCTGTGTTGCTAACAGGAACAATGTGAGACACCTGTGATGCCTGCTGTATTGTTATAACTTAGAACAAGCTGATGTAGTCATATGACGTTTGAGAGTGCCAGATTTTGCTCACCAGATTCAAGATGTGGAGCAAATGTGAAAGCGGTAAATAAAATTTCGAACAGTGAAATTGCCTAGGGTGCGAGCAAACATCCATTGCAGACTATTTTTTTTTGGATTGAGGAGGTATTTATTTCTTAAGTTTTTTCTGTGAAATAGACTTCTATATTCAAGAGAATTTGTTTTAGCACAAATTTAAACCTCAAACTAGGACTAGAAGCAATTTAAAAAAAAGTTCAATGTACTGGTCACAATTTTTAGAGATGAATTGGTCAGTTTGTCCACTTAGTGCAGAATCATGAACCTTTGCCCAGAATCTGTCCAGATATGTTCTAGAAGACAAGTGAAAGACACTTCCAGTTATATAAATAAAACAGATGCCCAGTATCTGACTGAGAATCTCTAGGAATGTGAGAACAATATCTGTTAGTGTCTGACAGAGGCTTCCAGATAGACCTCCATCTGTGTTCTCAAATAGCTGACTCATAAAGTCTCGTGGAAAATTTGGAGGTATGCAAAAGTGTGAGACAGCCAACACACTTTGTCTGACAGAAAATTTCATTGAAGGATCTCAAAGTACATTTCAATTTAAGATTCAATTCTGGGAAATGTAATTTCATGGGCTAGTATGTTGGAGTCACTGGTTTACCCTCGTAGTTTGTGAAACAAAGATTGAGTAGGTGAGGATGAAACCGATAAAGACCACCTGTTTTGGTTAGCATCTCAGGTAAGTCTCCAGACAAAGGGTACTGAAATAGAAATGCTCAGCTTGATTGATTGTCTAGTTTTTGGTTAGCAGCTCATGTAAGTCTCCAGACAAAGGGTACTGAAATAGAAATGCTCAGTTTTATTGATTGTCTAGAAGGAATCCAACAGAATTCCACCTTCAACGCGAGGATGCGGGAGGGTGATGAAAATATAGAAGAGTTGCAAAATTGTTTAGGCGAGTTTAGTGGAAGAGACCTGCATCTGGAGCAATTTTTCTTTTCTGAAGACAGGACATGTAGTCAGGTTATCTGCCTAGAGAACCAATCAGCGTCGTGGCTGGTTACCTAGATGCCTTGTTGGATGGAGGTGGGTCCTTATGCAGTCTTCACATCTTAAAGTTTGCAATCATCTATTTGTTGTCGATGTAAAACTTTTTGAGCTTTTATACTATTGGCCCTCGGGCAATAGATATTTGAGAATGATTATTTCCGCGTTAAGGGGGGGGGGGTGGCGTTGGAGTATCAACACTTCAATAATATTTAAATCAGGAATCATAAAACATTTGTATATTGATCACTTTATCATGACACTTAGGGGTTAGGTGGTTAAACCACCATATCCACCTGAGGTATTATAAATTGTATTGAGAGATACTGTAAAGGTGCGAGATAAGATAAGATAATTTTATTAATGTCCAACAAATGACCACAAAAGTAGGTCAATGGCACTAACAGGTAAATTCAAGGGTAAATACAACGTGGGAGTGCAAAAGTGACTGCTAGATAAAAACTGAAAGTAAGAAGCAAAAGAAAGGAAGGCATAGCTAACTATCTAGAGAGGAACTATAAACTTGCAGTCCAATAAAAATATATCAGAGAGTGTAGATGTCGTGATACAAAAAGAGGACCTGAGATTGAAGGTTTTGGTGCTACACAAAAGAGGGAGAGAGGATCTCAGAGCCTGCTAGTCCTAATGATCGAGGGTGAGGGAGGGGATCGAGATGTGGGCTTGCTTTCATAGTCATAAATCGCTGTGAAAAAGGCTGATGCACTGGTGGATGATCAGGGTTCAAGGGATCCACTCTATGATACTGGGGGAACGACAAAACAAGGAAGCCTCACTCTCCCATCATCCAAGTTCAAGGGAAAGAAACTCTTGATAGAGCCCTTGCTACATCGCTAAAACTGGAGGGTAGTCTGGTGGTCAGGGGTATGTTAACTCTAGGTCTGTCTAGATCTGGTCCTTCTGTGATGTGTGATTTGTGATCTGGAATGAGAACTCCTCACAGGCCTTAAATGTTGACCACTTGGAGGGGAAGGTTGTGAGGAGTCCTGAGGCCTTATCGATTTAGAGTCTAAAGTATCCTTTAGCATTAATAATAAAAGTCCATTTCTTATTTTCTATCCACCATTGTCAAAAACAAGGAAATTTTTGACGAATGCTTCATTTAAATTTAATGAGTGTTGAGCATCCATCACCTAACCAAGATGTGGGATACTGTGTTGAACTTTATGGTGTGCGCCCCTTGGCCCACTGAAGAAGCCATGATGTCTCTACTAAACATGTCACTTATTTGGGGGAATGACCAACCAGTCAAGCTTCTTGTGACACCATAGTCACAAATGAATGTCTGTACCCTAAATTTGTAAAATGCCTAAACAAAATGCCAATGTGGTAAGTTTTTTTTACCAAATTACTAAAATAATCCTACCTTAGCTAATCTTGGAACTTTATCTGCCATTCATGATTAGAAAAAAAATATGAGTTAGAATAGAATGTAATATTTTCTCATTTATATTAGATTTGTGGATTGATCCTTTTGCTGTTCTAGAGACAACTTCTCATCCGGTCCATTCATCCTTTCGCTTACCTCCATAACCTGGTTTTGAATTTGCTGATGCAAAAGATTGGTTCTTTTCCCTCCTAGTATCTACTATCATTATAAGAAGAGGCGTAGTTTCCATCAAAGGTAGATGGTAAGCATAAGAACCCATCTGCCTCCAACTATTACTTTGTCATTTGCAATAGCTGTAAAATAATTTTCTTGATTACTCTAATTTCATTGTTATTTATTTCCATAGACACAAAATACTTGTCTGCCACAGGAGGACAACTGGGTTGGTGAAAGCAGGGTAGTGTTGTAACCCTCACCAGGGTTTGATTCCTCAAAAAAAGTGGCTAGTGTGCTCCTGCAAGGGAGCTGTTGATAAGCAGTTGAGCTGTCATGGTGGTTATGTCAGGCCGGTTGGTCACATGCCAAATATGTGTAGATGGTATCCCACCTCTTGATAGGTGGTGGATACTCGAAACCTAATATAACCAAGTTGGTTCGTTGTCTTGATTTTTATACTTTAGTAGATATTTTCAGAATGTCTGGAGTTGCTGATAACTTTATACACTTCCATCAGAAAGCAGCAGTGGGATTCGCATTATGCCGTTTGTGTCAATATCTGTTTTCTTCATTCTTTCACTTTTTCTACACACCACAGCAACTATTTGATGGCAGGGTAGCTACCTTATTTTGGATTTAAGTGTTCGATTTGCCCAAAAGGATGCTCGCCATGCAGATCCTAATTGCAAATTGATAAATGTAAATATCTGTCAATATTTGAAGTCATATGGACATTTCTTCATGCCTACAATGAACAATCATTTTAGGTTTTATTCTTTTTACTTTCTTATTTTGAACATTCTCTACAAAGAATGTTATGTAAGCAGATCAAAGAAATAGCTTTACTCTTGAAAGTTGGGTTGTCAGGTCTTATTCTTACCCATTCACCATCCATTCTATGGCAGGGTGCACAAGCTGTGGGGATGGGCAAGGATTCACAAAGTGTGCCTGCTGCTGCTCTTCTATTTGCAAAAGCAAATGAGATACTGGGGTATGCTGCTCGTTCAATTTTGGATGTGTTAAGTTGCATACCTTCATTTAAATTAGTGAAAAATAAGTTTCTAGTACTTTGTTTGATATTTATTATTTAATGGGAGTTGGTAAAAATGTAATCTCTCATATGTCTTCTGCAATCAACATCCTTATGATCAATGGCCAGCCAATACTTAAGTTGGCTGGCTAGTATGCCTTTTCTTATATGTGACATTTGTTGGAACTTGGACTTTGTTTCAGGTACGACCTTCTAGATTTGTGCCTTAATGGACCCAAGGAAAAACTGGACTCAACTGTTATAAGCCAGGTATAAAAGCAGAGGTTGAAATTGTGCATTGAATAAACATGCTGGCAAGGGATGGTTGCTTCTCATCCTTTTTGATTCAATTTGATGATATTCACCAACCTTTTCATGTAAAGGATAGGAGAATAAAATGCATTTCAATCTCCTGGAATAACTCAATACATGTACAGTAGCAATGAAAAAGAGACCTAGTGAATATGCTTGAAAAATTCTGAGTAAAGTTTGCCTAGCCATCAACCATTCATGTTTACAGCGATAGATATTTTTACTGGAAAGAATTCAAGTGGTGACCATATTGTCATTATTGAATCTTTTCTGGCAGCCTGCAATATATGTGACAAGCTTGGCTGCAGTTGAGATTTTGCGTGCTCGTAATGGAGGCCAAGATGTAATTGATTCTGTTGATGTGGCATGTGGGCTAAGCCTGGGCGAGTATACAGCACTTGCATTTGCTGGTTCCTTCAGGTGCCTTTTCCTCCAGATATGCTAATGTGCCTGTGCATTGAAATTTATTTTCTGCTGGCATGTCTGTCCTTAACAAACCTTTTTGGGAATGTTCTAATGATTTAATTTACTGTTTGGACCACTTTCATCTTGAAGCTTTGAGGATGGGCTCAAGCTTGTCAAGCTCAGAGGCGAGGCAATGCAAGTAGGTGGTTGTAAGGGTTTTTAAGCAATTTTTTTTTATGACTGAAGGCTTTATTTAGGGTGCATCTTCCAGTGACATCTTCTATTTATATTCCAGGAAGCATCAGATGCAGCTCAAAGTGCCATGGTCAGTGTTATTGGTCTTGATGCAGAGAAGGTTCAAATGCTCTGTGATGCAGCTAATGAGGAAGTTAATGATGAGAATAGAGTGCAGATTGCGAATTACCTATGTACAGTAAGTGGGACAAACTTTCTTGTTGCTAACATGTCATATTGGAGGGCAAATATCCAGTGTTCTGAACAAGGGACTATACAATCTTGTTTGGCCAACACTCTTGTGAATCCTGAATCTGAATAAATAACTAATTTAATAGGCATATTACAGGGAAACTATGCAGTTTCAGGGGGAATAAAAGGAGTAGAAATAGTGGAGGCAAAGGCTAAGTCATTCAAAGCACGGATGACGGTAACATTCTCTTTTCTAAGCCTGTATATTAACTGTTTATTTCCTTATAGCACCCTTCTGTGTCAAGACTCAAAATACATCTGATAATTCTTAAAAAAGATAAAGAACTTTTGAATTTGCACCAAATCTTTGTCATGTTGAAATGCATCAGAAGATTGTCATGTCTTATGTTTTAAGGTGACTGGGTTCTAGTAAATTTTTATCTTGAAATTTCTTTATGGGGTTAGGTGTTTAAGTTCTTTATTCACCAAGTTCTATGAGGCAGAAGATTGGATGGGGCAAGAAAGTAGTAAACAATAAATGGAAATTCTCGTGACAAACATTTAGACAGGAAAAATAAGTTTCCTTGGAGAGAGATTAATATGCGTTCTAGAACGTGATAAGGAAATTATATGCATGCCTTGGTGCTACTGAAGTGTAAGCGGCGTAGAAAGTGCCTACCATTGATTTATCTTTCTTTATGATTTGTAGTTTACAGAAAATATGTCTGTGATGGCTATAGCTTGTTTCTAGACAGAATCTTCACTGAAATGTGTGTGAGAAATTAGATAAAATAGCCTCTAATAGGTCTATCTTTAGCTGCTGAAGATTCATAATTGAACATATTGATGGGTGTATTAAAAATCTGAGGAGCTTATTTTACTTTTTCGTGTAGTTGTTACAATTTCTGTGTATATAATTTTTATTGCAAATTCAGAAATTCCACCACACTGGAGGCTTCCCGGATCTAGTCCCTGTGAACTTCAGCCTTAGGACTGATCTGAAATATTGATTTTACAGCAGCAAACAGTGGACAATATTTCATCTCACTTCAACCCAACACACTAGGCAGCCCAGGAGAAAAGATACCAAACATATACCAACAAGTTTCAGCCCTTAGGGCACCCTTTTCCAAGCATAAACCAGATCTGATCTTTAATGACTGCAGATTTACAGCAGTAAATCTGGCCTATTATCTTCAAGATGTTTGTCAAATAACTCAACAATTTCAGCCCTTATTATCTTCAAGAAGTGATGGAAATTACCAAATCAAGAAGACAATGAAAGCTGAAAATCATCTCTGCAATTACACAAGTATTGGGCAGTTGGAAACTTGATATATATGTATAAGAATGTAGTACATGTACATACCATAGCTTTATCACAAAGCTGGTACAATCTTTCAAGCTCTCCAACACCCTAGCTAGGGAAACCATGAAAACCCTAGCCACCACCAAAGATCTCCAACAAGCAAGTATCAACACCGACAAGCCCTCCTCGGCTTCAACAACAAGCTTGTATCACACATTTATCTTATCATATCTCCACACTAGCATGGTTGTCTTCCTTAGGGTTTGCAAACCCTAGCCATGTTGCACCACAAGTAAATGGCAAGACAACTCTAGTGATAGCCTCCAAATCTACATGTTCATCCTAGGGTTTGACTCAAACCCTAGGTCTTCCACTCTTGCATCATGACAAGCATCAAGACCTCCATGAATCATCTAGAATCTAAGAACTCCATGATCTTGCCCTAGCCTTACATCCCGATTCCCAATAGAACGAGGCTCCAAAATCATGCAAGGGGTTAGCTCCACTCTCCATGTCTTCTACTAGCGTAGAAACCCTAGTGCTACAACAAGAGCCATAAGAACCGTCATCATCTTCAATGTCATGTTCTTCTCTAGGGTTTACATGTATAGCACAAACCCTAGTCATCACAAGAGCAAATCATAGCATCACACAAGAGCAAGCTCTCCAAGAACATCCAAGATGTCTCTCTCTCCCCTTATCTTCTCCTAGGGTTTCGTCATGAACATTAGCATCTAGCTCCTATGGTTTCCTCATGAAACTTAACATTTACAAGACAAGTACAAAGAAGAGTACGATAATAATGAATGCATACAGGAGCTCTCTCCTCCCTCATATATACAAGTAGGCGAGGGAGGCTTACATAAAATAAGGACACGTGCCCATACAAGTAACCAACAAGGCAACCCCACATGGAACACTCTACGATACAAGGATGCACATGTGTCACATTAGGGTTTATCCAACTCCCAAAGAGAAATGACCTCCAAGTGATGATCTTGGGCTCAACGACCCTCCTCCAAGATGGTGTGCTCTCCAACAAGGTGTTACTCCAATGCTTCCTCTTCCACGGTGTCCTCATGCATAGTGCTCCTCTAACTATGTGCCACATGCCCTCTCATGTGCTTAATGCTACTCTCATGTTTGCTAACGTTGTCACAAAGCTACAATGCTCCTCCTCAACATGTGTCCAGGTCCATCACCAACCTCACTGAAGTGTTCTCCTTAACCCAAGCATCCGCAAGTCAAGTGTTTAACCTCCAAGTTGTGTATCGATGGTCCCAAGCTCCAATGACTAAGTGCCCTCCTCCAATTGTCCAACGCTCCTCCTCCTAGGTAAGCACCTCCCCCGATTGAGCAACTGACTCCCTCATTGTGTGCATCCAATGGGTTAGTCAACACATTGGCTAGGGTAATATCCTCCAAGATAAGGGTGCCATGCTAACACTCTAACCAAGTTCGAGCATCCACCCAAACTAAGCCATCCATATGTCTATGAAGCATCACCAAGGGGCTAGGAGACATAGTGCTTTTCTAGGAAGGTGAAACCGCTTTTGGAGTAATCCCAAAAGCTAATAGTAGCCTCTCTAAAGTGCAAAAGATAAGACAATTACTAATGTGATCTGAATAATAGCAAGAACTACAACATAAATAAATCCCAAAATGATGGAAATATAAAGAATATAGATTCATCATATGCTTAAATAACATAAGGATAAGAATTGTTCACTATAAACACATTGAGATAACTTCCCTATACATCCAAGTGGATTGCAACTGCAAATCCAGATTGTTGAAGAAAGACTTCTCTAGGATGATCTCTATTAAGAGAATATAATAGAATATAATTTTTATTAATGTTTGTGAGACCAAATGGTCTATGGGATGAGGATTACTTCATTATATTGCTAAGCTTTGAAAATAAAGAAGATGTTTGGCTATAAATGAAGGAAGTACAATCAAATAGAAAAAACAAGGATTTGCTAAGACTCTCAAGTTCCACTCTTTGCCAAAGTGGGGGTAGATTTTATTGATTGATAATAGAATGGTTAGAGGGGGGAAACCCCCTTGGTCCCCTATTTATACAGAGAGAGGAGAGCGATGCTTGAACTTGTGGCCTAAGCTATCTTTAAGAGATAATTAGGTCCATATTTAGCTTGATTAGTATTGATCACTCTAATTATCTATGTTAGACGTTCTTTAACATAAGTGCCCTTGTGCAATGAGATGACAAATTATTCTAAGGACTTGTGACCATAATTTCAATTTCAAGATCACAAGCTTACATACAAAATAGCTCATGCATATAGATTTTACTTGCATAATAAAAATGTTGCTTTTAGGTATACTATGCTTCACTTAATAGTTGTCCTTCATCATTCAAAAAATGTGAATTTATGGAATAATTGTCCAATGGAAGTCTCAGTGATTAGGTGTTTGAGGATGTTGGTTAATAGTTGCAATTTGTGTTCAATGATTTTGAAACAAGGTTCCCAAGTCTTTTATGTTGAGCAAGAAGCATGATCTTACTATTTGGGATTTCTGAGCAGAGTTGTTTTCTTGGTGGTGCTTATTTCTTAATGGACGTTTGATATTTGTAGTGTTCCACAAAGTTTCTAGGATGTGGGAGCGGGGTGTAAAAATTCCAGGTCCTATCAGCTTGCCTTCTTGGTTTGTCTTTGACCAAAGAAAGGCTCTAAGTTTCAACTGTGAGTTAATTAATTTTCTGCTGTTTTATAACAGCCAACAGTTCAAATGTTTCTTGCTGATTTGTTACGGTTATG
>SNQJ01S0022762.1:378857-408739 GCA_010110895.2 Picea sitchensis
AATCACAAACCCACTTTGGGTTAAGTTTCCTAAGTCAACTTATGTCTCTAATTCACCCCTTTGAATTAATAATCACTTTTAGGCCAAAAGTGACTAAATTTCACTTTAACCAAAGTCAAAGTGAAATTAGACAAAAGTACAAGATACAAAGTGTAATGTCCTTTCCTCATGTGCTAAGGAGGTCATAAGCACATGGGGAACACCTCCCAAGGTACAAAACTCAACACGGGGAACCACACACTGGGGATGTGTGGAGACACCCCCCAAAGTTTAGGGAAATTCATGGGGGCTAGGGGGCGTCGGGGTCCTTGTCTCTAAATTATAAGAAAAATAAAGAACCCAACATAACAATTCATCCCATCTAAATTCATCATTGTGCAATGGATTCTTTGCTTGCATAGTCTTTTACTTTTCTTTTATGCTTTTTTTGTTTGTTAAATTTTTGGGTTTTTTGGACAAAAATTGTGAGGGGATAACTAGGCATCCCTCCTTTTGGGGGGGCTGCCCAAAAGCCCTCCATTTTGCAAACTGTGTCCCACACATTGGCGAAACATTTCACTATGCGTTTCATCAAGTTTGCAAAATGGGGGGTGTGGTGAAACATTTCACCAAGTGTCCCCTTGTCCCGATGGCATGTGAAGTGCAGGGGCCATGCCCCCAACCTTGTGGGATGCATCCCCATGTATCATTAGATATTTGTGAATGGATTGAACATTGATTGATAGATGGCTTGGCTTACAAGTTCCAAAGCCTAACATTTTTAGGCTTATTTGATTTAGTATGTTCATTCAAAGGGGAATTAGATTTTTAATGTGGAGGGTAAAATCTATCAAGGATCAAATTGTAAATTAGGTTTATTAGGCTCATGGTTTCATTCAATGAGAGGTTGGTGCTTTGCTGGTGGCATTTGTAATTTTATCCAACATGATCCTTAACCAATACATGTTATTTTTGAGGTGGATTCCTTCTCTACTAGGCAAATGTGGATGATACAACATCCATATTGAAATGATTTTGTAATTGGCATGTTCCAGAAGCTAACAATGTTGTTGTTGATAAAAACTAGATTTGTGAAAGAATGTAATTTGATTCTTTGAGCTATTCCAGACAATGATTTCAGGAATGACTTATTGAGTAATCTTAAACTACAACTAAGAGCGAACAAGGCCTCTGCAGACTAGTGAGGTCATAGATAATTAAGCCATCCACCAAGATTCCATTCTTGTTTTGGTCTATCCCACTCGAATGGCATATAAAAAAAGGATGAGGCTAGGTGCAAGCCCTGAGTGACTTTGGTGGAATTGGCACCCCTCAGATCTGGCACCTAAGCTAAAGGAAGTTTGTATCATGCAATGCAACCCCTAACCTTAGGGCACGTTTCTCAAAGCAACTTCCCTAGAAAGCAAAAACTTGAACCAAGTGCATCATTTTCAACAAGAGGTGATTATTAAAGGACTTCTTTTGAGGCTAGAGATGTTTTGATATTGAATAGGGTCATAAGCATGAGCGAGTGTGTTCTCAATTCCATTCTCCATAAAGACAAGCTTATGTTACAAGGAGCAAGAAAGAATTGAATTGTCTCAAAGTTTGTTTAGATCAAAATGTGATCATTGTAATGGACTTTATAGCTAGGGATTTGAATGTATATTTTGAAAGGTGGCAATAAGAGATTCTTTGAGCACAAAAATAGGCAAAAACTTTCTTTTGTGTTGGAGTCTTGGAAAACTTTGGAGTACTTTCATGCTGTGGAGGTTAACCTGTCTAACAAGATGCTTTTGGTTCCTCTTAATTTATCCCAAAATAAAAGCTAAGGTTATTGTAATTCTTTTAAAGTTTAGGCAACTATTTTGCAAGAAAAGTGACATGGCACCTTGTTTTTGTTGTCAATGGCCAGAAATTGGTTTCCTATTAGAAACACATTTCAATGCCCTTGTCATGTTTTTGGCAACTAGAAGCGTTTTTCGTATTGTTGGGCCCTATTTTTGGTTGTTTTTTAAGAAATATCAAGCCGCGAGAAATGAGCAAAACCAACATTTGTTTTGGGTCCATTTCAAGCTATAAAAAACAATGAATTAAAAAAAAACATTATCATGAAAACATAAACTAACAAGAGGAAAAAAATCAAGGGTTGTTTAGGGTTTTAACTTTGATGGTCCATAAAATGTCTTTTATGAAGTTTATGGGCCCCTTCATAGTTCAGTTTGCATTTGTCAGCAAACCCAAAAACCAAGGGCATTTAGAGATGATGGCCATATTTAGAACTTAGACATATAATAAAGTCTCACTGGTAAGGGAATGCAGTAACGAGGCATTTAATGTAGTAATTAAGGTAGTGGTTAATAGTTAGGTATTTGGGACTTACATAATGTACTTCTCCTCTCCTACTATGTAATGAGATATTGCATCATCTAATGATCTGAATGAGTCCACTCTTTCTTATTCGTATGTGTATTCCTATCCATGCTTGTGTGTTTAAAACTCACATGGTATCAATGCCATAGTGAAGAGAAGCCTAGGAAGTGGGTGAAGGAGAGGGATTGCAATCACACACACATTTGGTCAGAAGCAAGACATCTCAATTATAGAGATAGAGATAAGTGTTTATATTTTAGAGTAATGAAAATAAATTTGATATTTGGATCAAAATCATGGAGTTAGATGAATTTTTCCGTGGGGAAAGGGAATTGACACACATAAAGTTACTATCTGAGATTTGTGATGAGTCCTAGCCACCCTAAAGGATTTGCTGTTAGAAATTTGTGTTAATTCCCATTGCCATAAAGGATCTTGTTTGTGGGTTGTTGCAGTCGTGGATGACACATAATTAGTGAGTGGGCTCATAGGGAGATGTTGTAGCTGCTAGGGCCAATGTGTAACGAGGATTGAGTGGGGTTGCATGGAGTTGTTTTAGCTGCTAAGGTCGATGCATAAGAAGGAATGAGTGGGGTTGTAGGGTTGATTCTAGAGCCCATGTGAATGGAAAGAAGCCAACCCCATGAATAGAAGGTTACCATCAGGGTGAGTGATATCGAATGTTTGTGTAGTGAAGCCGCTGAGTCGCTAATGATATTAAAGGGCATTGAAGTGAGCTACAACATTGGAAAAGTCTAGACTTGGTCGCTAGAAGATTGCCCGGCTGATTTGTCACCTGTAACAGAGATATTGGTGGGAATAATAGAGCCATCGTGTGAGTTTCCATTAGATGAGCAAACTATGTGAGAGATTCAGGTCAATTTGAAGAAGAATCGAGACAGTTTGTGCCTGGAGAATAAACACAAGTAAGTTTTATGATTGCTGAGCCTGTATTGACATTAATTCTGAAGAAGACAAAATTTTTGAAGATAATTTGAACATAATGATTTAAAGTGTAGTATTAGTCTGCATTTGCATTTTTTCCTTTCTACAAAATTTTAGTTTGTGGAGTGTGTCGCTGTTAGGGATAGTAGTAGGGTTTTCAATTGCTGGATTTGATTGGTGTATGGCAAGTTTATCCCATATAATGTTGGACGGAAACGAGAAGTTTAATGATCAAAATTTTAAATCATGGAAATAGAAGATGCTTTCCATATATAAATACATGTGTTTGGACAAACTTGTATTGGAAAAAGAAGTATGGAGTTAGATTGATGTGGACGCCCAAGCGGCATATGATGTGAAGAATCAATAGGCTGTGACCTTGATCAAGCTCTCTGTAATGAATGAGATGCTTCCCAAAGTTTAAGATGGTAATGATGCATTTGTCATGTGGTAAGATGGTAATGATGCATTTGACATGTGGGGGAATCTATGAGACATGCATGAAACCTTAAACAAAAGTAGAGTTTTTTTTCTTCTTAAAAATATGTTATCTTCAATTAAAATGGAGGAGTTTGACTTATTGCAAGATCATTTGCTAAAATACAAAGATATTAGAGATCAATTGAAAGAAAAATGGAAGAAGAAGATATGGCGGTTATAACTTTGAAAAGTTTGTCTCCATCGTATGCAAATTTTATTGAAACCTTGAACATTACTAGTAGTGATAAAAAATTGACATTTGAGTAGTTAAGCACTAAGCTCTTGCATCAAGACAAATGGAAAACACAGTTTGGGTATAGCAGTGGGATTGAGGCTTTTGAGGTGGCACTTTCAATGAAGTTGAAGAGCAAGGGCAGCAAACAAAGAGAATGTAATGTCCCCATTTTGGGACATTATAACATTACAACATTTCAGAGTGTTATGCTTGCCCGAGTAGACAGATAGGGGTGACAGAGAGTTCGGGAGATATTGAGGGGTTTATTTGGGCCCGACTTGTATCGTTCATCATCAGGATCCATTCCGCACAGTTGGGCTTTGGTTTCGTTGCATTCCGATGATTTCCGTAATTTTGAGTTATTATGGGTCATATCTTAATTAAATTCACTAAGAAGGTCATAATATCTAATTAAATTCACTAAGAAGGTCATAATGGGCATATTATTTGGAGAAACATCTTAGTGTATAGCTCACCAGAATCGGGAGGAAGAGTATTAAGGTGATAAGATGATGAGAAGTGACTTTCAGCTAGGTCGGAGAAGCCATCGTGATGGATAAATCACTTTTTAAAAGTAAAATGATTCACTAATTAATTAATTAATAAAGTGATAATCAAGGAATAATAAAATAAAGTAAAGTCACTTGGAGGAAAGGTCAACAACGAATTAGGTTTCGAAGCTTAAAGGAAGGTAGTGCTAAACTTAATTCATTATGCATGATTATGATTTGATGTTGAGAGCTTCCAGAGGGAGGAGAGAGCCTAATTTGTTATTGTTTGTGGAATGTTCGAGGAAACCACCACCCTTGATCGGTTTCGTGTTGAGAGACACACCCTAGCCCGCTCTGGAGATACTCATCCGTATTTCATCGCAGCATTTCGTGAGCATTCTTGCGGAGGAGGGCCGCAATTTAGCCAAGAGGGCTGGGGCTATTGAGATTCTCCGACCGCAAAGAGACCGTGGTCCCCGATTGCGTATCCATTTTGACCCGCTGGAGAGCCATTGCATGCCCATTGATGGGGCTTTCATCGCATTCCACGGTGGAATCTCGCAGCAACCCATACAGCCTATATTTAGCGCATGCATGCTCGACAAACATTTGGCTTGCATGCAGGTGTTCCCTATCAAATCCAGCCAAACCCTTCCGAACCATTTTACTCACGGACGAAAGACTTATCGCTTTGAGTTACATAGCTTACGCATTCACTGGAATCCATTGGGGCGATTCAGTTGTCCAAGGAGGCTAAACCCCTCTGTGGTTTCGTAGACATCTAGAGCCGTGAGAGGGTCCATTCCGGATTTCGTCGACAAGATCAGCGTTGTACTCGTATGCGCATTGATTGGAGCAGCTTTGAGATCAATTCGACGGTTGAGTTTTGAGATCCGCCTACCGATAGCGTCACCGTGTTCATCCGGATCGCTTTATTTGATCATCCCATTCGCATGTACCGACCGCCGCCTTCTTGCGTCACGGGTATTTCTTTGTCATTTGATTGTATTCCAGCACAGATCCATGAGACCTGACTGACGATTAGTCTCTATACTTCAGTAGGCGATTTGTATCCCACGCATGCACTGTTATTAATCATAATATTGAGTTGTTGGATCTTATATTGCTATTGCATGCATCATTTGGCGATTGTAAGACCTTGTTGGCGCTACATGCAACATAATAACCTACATGCAACTATAATAACCGACATGCAACACCATAAACAAAGATCATCTACATCAAACTCTAAAACACATCCAGAAAACCCCGTATCGACCGCATGTTAGAGAAGTAAGATCGTGAAAGCAAATATCTTGATCAACCGATACGAGTATTTCGGTATCAGAAGCTTTAGTCCCCGCCGCACTGCGGACTAAAGTCGGCGAGTTCGCCGAGTGACCTGCATAAAGAGGATGGGGAGACGATATGAGCGACCGAGGGCAGTGGTAAGGCCCCATGGAACCAGAGGCAACCATCAAAGCTATCGATATGTTAGTTAAATGGCCGACTATCTCTCGCTCTGGCTCGTGTGGTCAGAGATTGGTTATGGTGGACATCTCGCACACAAGCCTCACATGCCATTGCGGGGAACCTCAGGGCGTGCAAAGTAGACCCCAGACATCTACTCGCACGTACACATCTTCGATTAGGATTCCTAGACCATGGCTCCCTAGTTTTCAGAGGGCACCACCAAACAGCTGTTATCAGCCGTTAGCACACAGTCGCCCACTCAAAGCGAAGACTTTGCGAGTACAAGAGGGAGATGTTGCTAAGTCCGGACTTTCATCATGACATGACACCGGTCGAGTACTGTGGACTTAGGGCATGGACCATCCCAGAGAACCTCAGAGGAGGACAACAAGCAGCGAACAAGGAATAACATAGATTTTACCGAAAGTTGTTGGTAAACTCACCATACCTTCTTTTTGATGAATCGTCCAAATGCACCGGATAGAGTCGGGCACAAAAGCTAGACATGTATTATAAGATCAACTAGATGACTGAGACGGAGGATAGTGACTCTTATGCATTTGAGGGACAATGATGGACGTGGATGATAGTGCATATGCTTCATCTTCCCCATTAGGTAATGTCGAGGATTCAACACTTCAAAGATACTCGTGACACTTGTGAGGATTCATATGTGTTGGCACTTAGACATGATGAGATTAGGGAGGTTGGATGACTCACCTATGGGTGCAGCATTGATGGCTTCCAGAGTCATGTATGGAGGCGATGAGCTTCCTATGATGACAGCCACATTTTTCATCTTCCTACCATATGCTAGCCACGACACATGAGGATATCGCTGGCATTCCCCGGAGTTATGAGAGAGCCTTGTAGGGTGGGGGATTGTACACAAGGACATATGGATCTGCACTCCGGTGGAGGAGAGGTATGGCTTGGACACAGTTGACCTTACACATACATAACAGTATGAGGAGAGTGAGTCACAACTCTTAGAGATTCCATTGATGGACTAGGATGTGGAGACTCCATTGTGCCTTGTTGGGACACTTTAATTCGTGATCGACTCCATGATGATGATACACCTCTTATTGGATCGATGACCATAGCATGTCCGACACATCCTCAGATGGGATCCAGCAGATGATATTAGTAGAGGAGCGACAGAGGATACAAACCGCCTACAGGATAATGCTGTGATTCAGATGGGGTAAAGTAATTGGTGATGGTGTGTGCAAAGTACTCATGTGAGGACCCGTGAGCATAGTGGACGCGGCGCTTCGCCGTCTTATCTTTGAGGAGTGTGTTGTTGAGGATTCCATTGTTGATACCATGGGCGAGGAGCATGAGGTAAAACCTCCGCCGATCGGTGATCAGGAGTCATGACATTGGACGGGACAATTGAGAGTCATGAGGACATGATCATGGCGTCACTCGATGCATCGATGATACACACGCATTGGTGGCAAGTTATTGTTGAGGCTTCGATGGCACATGATAGTTCTATAGGGACTTGCCATTGATGACTTTATACACTCATGGAGAGTGACTGATGAGGGTCGACTACCAACAAATATTGATGATAGAGATTACCTATTGGAGATTGGCTAGATGTATCAAGGTGGCACCTAGGAGCGTGGAGCTTGAGGGTGGATCCCACTCACTGCAGAGTTGAATATTAATGGTGATTCTCTGAAGGCACACAAACAACCCTTCAAGAATCATAGTCCAGATTAGATGAGCTCCTTTGGGAGACTAGTCAGAGATGCACTATATCTATCTCAACAGAGAATCAAATATATCCTCCAGTTACATTGTTAGAGGATATCTGGGTGTCGCATGGGCCACCATTCATGGGTAGTTCTTAGACAATCGGTCATACACATACACATACACATGAGGATTCCAGACAAAGGCCATTTAGGACGCCATTTTGTTCCGTGATTGGTTGATATCCACGTAGGTATTGATCCGCACCTTGGACATAAGGATGATGAGATGCACAAAGGGGATTCATGGGGACGATTGATGTAAGGTGATGAGACACACTGTATAGTGGAGCATGGAGATTCCTCACCCTTCCAGCAGCACATAGTTTTGGGAGATCACCTTCACAATAACAACAACTATCTCGAGTGATGATGGAGGGAGAGTGATTAACCAACAGTTTGTGGAGTTATCTACTATTGCAAAATCGATAGTTGGAGTTTATTTACTATTCACAATGGGTACTAGTGGATATTTCTTTGGTCCAATCCTCGGGATTGACCAAAGCATATGATACTTTCCATCTCCCACAGCTTTGGGTGAATATATTTATGATAGCCTTTCTCGACACTTTATCATTGACAACAACATAGGTGGAGATAGATAGTGGCAGGGGAGATGGAGAGTTGTTAGGTTGAGACCACCTGACAGGTGTGTCTTGATTGCATACAACAGATAGGGTGGATCATCGTGGGCGATGTTGAGTTCCTAGGTGTGATGGAGAGTATCCTAGCCATGGGACAGAGGATAACCCGTAGGTTGCTATATTCTAATTCCTCATCGATGAGGGTGATGATTACAGCTACCGAGGGCACATCAATCAAGCATCGATTTCAAGTTTATGAGCTTCCAAATTTGACATGGGATCTCGGAGTCCATTGGGTCGATAGTTTGTTTAATCTTATGAGGACCCATGGAGGGTCCAAAGATGGATACTTTGGAGCGCACTGCTGCCGATCGTGAGAAAGCAACATCAAAGATGATGGTCCGCGTCGAGACTAGCATGGGACCCGGATTACGGGTCATGCTTCATTGATCGGGATGGAGACGAGCGACGCTTATGTGGGGAAGTCACTTTTTTTTCCCATTGAGTTTTAGTATCGGGAGCACGCCACTGGCCGGTGATTCATTGAGGTCTTGTATAGCCTCACTATGGCAAAGCAACATGTTCAGTCGGTGGGGCCATGTTGAGTTTGGTATGGTCCGATAGGATAGACCCATCAAATGAGGCTGTGTGTTATTTGGCAGGAGACTCATGGTGTTGATATGTTACAAAACCATAATTCACGGCATTGCGCCTTCACATTCTCGACATGGACCTGTGATTGAGTGCTTGGTAGTTCAACGCTTGATGGAGTTGAGTTTCGATTAGAGTGGTTGCTCGGGAGTTGATCGAGATTCTTTGGCCATTGATCATTCTACTCATCGAGCATGTGTTGCCACGCGGTGAGCACTTGGAGACCACATCTTGAGGGGAGTCTACCTTGTAGTCACATCTTGATTATGGGACCGCATCATATGGTTGATTCGCCATTGCCGAGGACAAGCAATACTTTTAAGTGGAGGACCTGTGAATGTCCCCATTTTGGGACATTATAACATTACAACATTTCGTGTGTTATGCCTACCCGAAAGAGCAAGATAGGGGTGATAGAGAGTTCTGGAGATATTGAGGTGTTTATTTAGGCCCGACTTGTACGTTCATCATTAAGATCCATTCCACACAACTTGAATTTAGTTTCGTTGCATTCCAACTATTTCCATAATTTTGAGTTATTACGGGTCATATCCAATTAAATTCACTAAGAAGGTCATAATGGGCATATTATTTGGAGAAACATCTTAGCGTAATAGCTCATCGAATCGGGAGGAAGAGTATTATTGCGATAAGATGATGAGAAGTGACTTCTCAAGTGGGGTCGGAGAAGCCATCGATGGATAAATCACTTTTGCCAAAGTAAATGATTAATTAATTAATTAATTAATTAATAAAGTGATATAACTTCATGAATAACAAAATAAAGTAAAAGTCACTTGAGGAAAGGTCAAATCCAATTAGGGGCTCGGGAAGCTATAAAGGAAGGTACAACCTAATTCATTATGCATGATTATGATTTGATGTTGAGATTTCCCAAAGGAGGAAGTCGATTTGTTGTTTTGTGTTTTTCTGGAGGAAACCACCACCCTTTGATCGGTTTCGGTGTTGATATACACACCCTATTCGGTCGAGATACTCATCCGCATTTTCATCGCATTTCGAGCATTCTGGCGGAGGAGGGCTAGCCTTAGCCAAGGAGGGCGCAGTTATTGAGATTCTATCCGGCAGAGACCGTGGTCCCGACAGCAGATCCATTTCGACCCGAGTAGCCAGCTGCACATGCCCATTGAGATACAGTTTTCATCGATTCGACGCAGGAATTCGTGCAAGATGACCATACACTATTTAGGGCGCATACGTTCGGATGACATTTGGTTTTGCATGTGGGTTCTTCATCCGATCCTGCCAAATCCTTCCAACCCATTTCTGTACGGGACAAGACGATCGTTTTGAACTACATATTTACGATCTGACGAATCCATTGGGGCAGCATTCAAAGGTCCATGAGGGGCTAAGTAAACCCTGTGGTTTCGCATCTAGAGCCGAGGTCCATTCTCGATTTCGGCCGACGATTTACTGCGCTGTTCGTATGCATTGATCGAGCAGCTTTTGAGATCATTCACCTGGAGTTTTGAGATCCGCCCACCTGATAGCGGTCACCGTGCTCATCCGGGATCGTTTATTTTTGATCATCCCATCCGTGCATGCAGCCGATCTGCTGTCTTCTTGCGGTCACGGGTATTTCTTTGTCATTTGATTGTATTCCAGTACAGATCCATGAGATCTGACTGATGTTTAGTTTATATATTTCAGTAGGCGATTTGTATTCCCACGCATGCACTGCTATTATTCATAATATTGAGTTGTTGATCTTATATGCTATTGCATGCATCATTTTATGATTGTAAGACCTTTGTTATGCTACATGCAACTATAATAACCTACATGCAACTATAATAACTGACATGCAAACACTATAAACAAAGATCATCTACATGAAACCCTAAAACGCATCCAGAAACCCCCAGTGTATCAGATCTGCATGTTAGAGAAGTAAGATCGTAGCAAATATCTTGATCAACCGGATCAGGGATATTTCAGAGAAGAGAATGATGGAAATAAATCTTCGGAGTCAGATAATTGTAGAAAAGCTATTAAATGTTTTTATTGTGGCAAGTTAGGGCATATAAACAACGTTTGTTGGAAGCAGTTGTGGGATGAAAAGCACAACCTAGAAAGCAGTTGTGGGATGAAAAACATTCTTCCGATGATCAATCTGGAAAGAAACATGCTAATGTGGCTGAACACGAGGAGGAATAGTTCTATGTTTTCATGGCCAGAAACAAGGATTTAAAAAGTAGTAAGGATGATTGGTACATTGATTCAAGGAAATCTAGAAATTTTACTAACATTGTTGATTGGTATGCTGATTTTGTAGAGGATAAATCTGATTATGTTGTTGAGTGGTGGAAAAGAATATAGGGTTAGAGGAAAGGGAAATGTCCTACTTTAGCTAAGAGGTAAGATGGTAATGATTAAAGACATCTACTATGTTCCTTGTTTGGACATAAATTTCAATGATAATCGGTGTTTTATTTTTGATAAGAATAGAAAAAAGATGGTTGCTATGGGTGTGGAAGAACAAGGTTTATTCTGATTGGTAGTAGCTGGGAATGCAGGATTGGTTTAGTAGAAAGTGGCTGTAATTTCACCAACAACTCATCCATAATGCTTAGGCTAAAGAGGTGTCAGGTAAGGCATTGTGAAAAATGAAGTCGTAGAAGATGTTGCTGAAACAAGTCCTAATCAACAAAGAAGAGAAGGTAAACAACATGTATATTATGCATTGTTTGCTGTAATCTATAAGAAGAAGACCCTCAGGGAGGTTGAAGATGAAGTTGCAAAACAATATAGTGCTTCCTCAGAGAAGCAAACACAAAATTTTATTGTGTTAGACCACCAAGATGTGGAGGTGGTGAGTTTAGTGAATGAGCCAAGTTTTATGTCAATGGTGTTCAACCAACATTGGCTCTCATCTAGCTAGTGAGTCATTGGTTAGACAGAAGGATGATGATGTAAATTGTACTTCATCAACCTTGCCGGATATAATTCACTTCCAATTGATCTTTAGAAGATCTTATATTGTGGACTGCAAACATCTTGCTGTCCAAAGCTTTTGTCTTTTTGTATTTTGAGCAAGCATGTAAAATGACCATTATCGGAGGGTGTTAAGGAGAATGATCATATTTAGAACTTAGATGTATCAGAAAGTCTCATTAATAAAGTGATGTGATAATGAGGCTTTAGTCATTAATGTACCGGTTAATAATTAGGTATTTGGGAGTTATGTAAAGTACTCCTCCTCTCCTACCATGTAATGAGACGTTGCATCATCTAATTATATGAATGAATCTACTCTTTCTTATTCTTATGTGTATTCATGTCCATGCTTGTGTGTGTAAAACTCACACGGGGAAGTGATTTTCACTAAAAAGAAACAAAGCATAATGGTGGGTAGAAAGAAAATGATCAGTAGTTGTCATGGTCAAGCGATTTTCAACTAAAACTCCCTTCATAGTTGTGTTTTTTCTTTGGTCCTAAGAGTAGAGCATATTTTGCCCAATATCATTTGCCCAAAACAAATTGGATTTATCAGAGGACAATTTATTCTGGATAACATCATACTGGTTTGGGAAGGCATGGAGTGGGTCAGGGGCTTATGCCTTGACACTATTTTTATAAAAAATGACTTTGAAAAAGCTTATGATAGGGTTGAATGGCCCTTCATGTTGGCCATGTTCAAATATTTGGGCCTCATGGTCTTATTTTTGTGTGTAGTTGAAACTTTGATTGTGGAACCAATTCCTTTATTTACCAATTCCTACAATTGCCATTTATTTTGCAATGTCTAACTATGACACAATTTCATGTTCAATCACATTATGTTGTAATTTGATTCTATGTTCTTTTGCTCAAATTAGTTCTTGTTGGCTCCTTAAACGCTTTGACTTATTTCTCAGATATTGCAACTATTGATCTTGGTCATTAGATTGAGTAGTCAATCTTCCCACATTGGGCTTCTTTCATTTTTACCATGAGGAACAAGAGCATTCGTGAGGAGTTTATCAACCTTTTTGGCTCATGCTATGGTGATTAGGGCAACCAAAATCGTGTTTTTGCATGTTGATTTTGAAGATCCAATCAAATGTTGACAAACTTGGATTAGTTGTATGTTCATCAAAACTCTACATTTTTTCCAATGGATATGAGCACATGAACACAACTTCATAGACCTAGAGTTGTCCAACATTTCACTCTGTCTCATCCATGTAACTATATGTGATTAATTATTGGAATGCACATTATTTGGTTATGGCCAATTCTATGTCATACTTTGGTTATCCTAATGATTACGACCTCTAATAGGTGCCTTTCCCTAGCTAACTTTCTCGAGAAAAGGTTTTGCTATTAGGTTCTTTTGGCCACTAGGTCTTGCGATTGTGATCTTCACCTATATTATCATCTTGAACAATTGCTTTCTCAAGTCTAGTTGTTGACCAATCTACTCATTTATTATTGTAAGTGACAACTTTTTATCAATATACTTGCAATTTATTTGGAATTTCCGTGCTTTCAGGCATGGTGGTTGAGAAAGAAGGGTATCTTTCTTTGGCGTGACCCATGGGATTGAGATGCACGTTCATGGAAGGATTGGCAAACCCTAATGTGCAAGTGTGCCTTGTTCTCCATAGATCAACCTACCATCTTGGAGATTATCAGACTCATTTCGTAGGAGGATGTGTTCAAGATGAACATTGGTATGCTAGGACCTCTTTTGCATGATTGGGAGAGGATTTTTAGGTGTCCACTTGTTCAATATGATTCATGTAAGTTGTACTCCATCGTGCATTGGTGTGAGGAGCTTGGCCATTTACTCAATGCATGGTAGTTGTTTTCTAATGCCGAGGATTGGTAAATTCAGAGGTTTCATAGTGTCTTGTTGGTGCAGGTGACATATGAGCTATGTGTGTTTTCATCACTAGTTATCTATCGAGGCCTCACTTACAAGGCTCGTCTGGCAAGAAAGGTCTTTTTGATGGTCTCTACTCTATATGCAACCATTTCGAAATGGTGAAGCATATGTTGTGGGATTGCTAGTTTCCTAGGAGCTATTGAATCATGTGCAAACACAACATTTGGCTCTTTTTCAAGGGAGAGTGCATTGGCATGCTGTTTTATTTGGTGGCTCTAGGTTTTTAGTTCACTCTTCTTTTAGTGGCATTTGGCATTGCATGAGGATCTCTGCTTTGTTTGTCCTTTGGAAAATTTGTTGTAAGTGTAAGTGTGTTTTGAGAACGAGGTCAACTCTTTTTCAGTTTTTTGTCATATGTCGAGGGATGAGATCTGCATGCAACTGTTGGCTAAAGGTTTTTTGCTTATCAAAGATGCTAAGCTGTTAGAGCTTGATGCATATCCAAAATTTATTTCTCCTTTAGTAGCCTTGTGGTTATTTATGTTAATATAAGAAGTATTAGTTGAATTTCAAAAAAGAAATTGGAATTTACTGTATTGCTTGTATGGCATTTCTATCTCCATTTGTTAATCGACTTTCTTTTGAGCCATAAATTTAAATCTTTTTTTTTAAATAATTTTTTGTTATCTTTGAGATCAATAAAACTATTTTATTTTGCTTGTTGCGGAAGGGGATTGATTGTTGGTATCCTTGATGTGCCTCTAGGTCTTAGGTTTTTCAAAGGGCTGTTAGGGGTGCCATTTGCAAGGCTAAAATATATTTCGTCTCCCTTTTTTAAGTTTGGCAATATTGTTTGAAAGCATGACTTTGATTTGATAATGTTCACTCACCATATCTATTTACATCATCAATAAGGTCATTGTAAAATCAAGAGTTGCAATTTGATACTTGTGGGTGTCATTGTGTTTGGTTTTGTTTCATAAGGATATTTTCTTCTCTCTTTTTGAAAAGAGATTTTTGATTATGATTTTTTGTTGGCAAATCTTAGGGATCAAACGTAACTTAATGCTTATTTGGCATCTATGTTCTCATTATGGCTTGGGAGATCCGCACTCATCACTTACGCATTTGTGATCATCGTGTTTCATATGCTTATGACTTTGTTCATAGAAGTCTTGGTGATCTAGGGCACTCTCTAAATCACCTCTACCCTAAAAGGATGGGGGTGAATGGTAAAAACCTGGTAGTTTTCCTTGTGCGTGCCATAAAGAGAAGCATAAAATACAAAATTTCTATTATATAGTACAATAAATGTGTTTTACATCTATAGGTTGTCATGCAGCCTTGTAATGAATTGCTAGTTAACCTTTGAGATTAACATCTAATAGCTACATGGGGATATAGTCCTATTCTTTGGACCAATTGATTAACTAACTTCTTATAAAGATTATAATTACAAAAATATTGGAAATAAGCAAGTTCGCTAGTTTGTTGCTCATAAAGTCTTATTTGAGTGGGTAGAGTAATTGTTTGGTTCATTTGAACCCTTGTCTAGAGTCGTTGGAACATACTTGTATGCAAAGTGGCACCACTATTGCAAAAAGTATTGGTGTAACTTAAAGTACTCGGAAAAAATTATAAATATGATGGAAGTGGTTCAAATAACAAAAGTAAGAGGTAATCAACTTTCACTATTTTCAAGCATAGGTTAATTATAGGATTTTAAAATTGAAACTTTGTTTGATTAGGTGGAAGAGAAGGCATGATAGTACTAGGGTTTCTAGTAGCACCACCATAGGCTGTAGGTGATCATGGCATCAGAGATCATAGTTGAGCTTCCCCTTCAGAACTTGCAGTTCGTCCTACTCTTAGTGTTATAGGTGCTTTGTCCATGGTTTATGGTTTTGCATGTAATTGTCTTTTTCTCTTATTTCCTTTGGCCAAGGTTATCTTCTCCATTTTTTAGTGGTGGCTTGTTCCTTTGATGGTATCTCTCAAACCAACATTTTAGATTTGTTTTTTTATTTGGCTCCTTCTTTATTGGGTCTACCTTGGTGGTTACCCTTGTTTTCTTTTCTACCTTTGGGTTTTGTCTTCTTTTCTTGCTTTACTGGATCTATTTCCAAGCATTCATCTTTGCTTCCATGGAGGGCGCTATTTATTTGGATTCCTAGATTCAATGTTTAGCTTCTTTGATAAAGAAAAAGGGTGGTAAGAATTTGATGCCTACTCCTATTCATCATGGGGTTTTCCCTCTTGCAGAGGCCCTAGTGATTGTCCTAAAGGTAGAGCCCCCAAGAGTGATATAGAGAATATTTTTATAAATGACCTTGATTTGTTGTTTTGTGGGACTTTTTTCATCGACATAAACGATTTCAAATGTGTCCATCACATGTGGAAGATTTATAATAGTTTGGTGATCAAGCTCTTTCCTTGGGGGTACTTTTTTATTTTTTTGTGAAACCCCAAGGACAAAATATCAATGTTTGAAAGAGGTCCATGGGCGATGGGAAGAGTTGGGATCTTTACAAAGTTCTAGACATTAGGCTTTGATCCATATGAAGAATCTTCTTCCTTCGTCCCTGTGTGGATAAGATTTCGTGGCTTACCCTTGGAGTTCTGGCATGATTCAATGTTTTTCCATATTGGGAACTCTTAAGGATCATTTTTATTGGCATCAAAGATTATTACCATCAGGTCCAATATATCATATGCTCAATTCCTTGTGTACATGGATCTAAGCAAACACTGCTTCGCCTAAGGCTTAAGGACTTTTCCTAGGAGAAGCGAGTCAAGTATGAGAATATTGTATTTAGTTATCGAGTCTGCTCTGAGATAGCACATTTGGACAATATCAGCTGCAAGTCTTTGGGGATTTTGGTAGAATATGTACCCCTCAGATTAGGCACCTAAGTTGTAGGATGCCTACATTATGTGGTGCAATCCCCAATCTTAGGGCATTTTGCTCAAAGCAACTTCCAAACAAAATTCAAAGACATGTCCCTTAATTTGAAAAAGGCATTAGTAAATGGTGGTTGGTTGGGTTGGTAAAAGTGGGGCATTGTTAAATCCCCCACTAGGATTCAAGTCTCACCTAAGACACGCTCGTGCTTGTGCTCGTGTTTGCTGTACACTAGCACTTGTGACAACAGTTGTGGCCAAGTGCAAGTCTTAGGCGAATTTGGTGGAATAAATATCCCCAAGTCATAACAGCTTAGCCAAAGGCTTGTTTTCACAAGTCCGCATGCTTGTGCTTGTGTTGACTTAAAAGCATCCATCCAAAAGAAAGGCATTAGATTGTGGAAATTCAATAGTTTAACTTGCATTTTGGCCTCTCAAATCATCCGTGACTCAAAAATGCATAGAAATTTTCTAGCAGTTGTACTTTCAAATATAAGCTAATTGGTGGTGGAAGATGAGGAAAATAACAACAAACATAATTACAAGATAAAACATAGGTCCACTCTATGTAAAAACAACTTGTGCAAGAGGAGGCAAGAATGGAATCTTTCACTGCTTTATTCACAAATATTTATCCAACCAACTACACCAAAATCATTCCTATGTGTAATGTATGGAACAAGAAAGGGCGACTTTTTTTAGTTCACAGCCACAAGGTTCCGTGCAAACCCATATGTGAGTGAAAAAAAGTTGGACTTGCCATTGAAATGGGTTTCTAGAGATAGAACCTGTAATCAATTTAGCATGGTTAAATGTTTTACCTACAACATTTAGTGAGTTGCTTATCAGTATTATTGCTAGGATTGATGACCCTTCATTAGTGATATGTCATTGAGGATATGATCTCCTTTGAAATTACATACTGATAGTTGTTGTTGTTTGAAAGTGCATTATTATCAACATACTCCGAGTGTATGTTTCTTTAAATACATGATGCACTGATCTTGATTTCTATACATGAGATCAAATATCTCCAAGAAATCCTCCATTTAAGGTTTTGCTTTGTATGCTTTGGATTTTATGTTCTTTATTTTTTCTTTCCTTTCCCTTCTTTCAAGTAAAAAAGCTATTTGCTTCATTAAGATCACAAAAATATATTAATATTACAAGAAATGCTTTACACCCTAGGGTAGTATGTAGGAACAACTTTAGTTATAAAGTAATATTCATGAGTTGACAATCTAAATAGTCAAAGGTTTTAATTGTTAGTGTATGTAGATAGTTGTTAAGCCTACGTAGGCTAATAATTACTTGCTAGGTTGGTATACTTATTTGCTCGGTTGTATACCTTGTTTCAGTGTTGCAAGAAGCTTCCCTCCCTCCCCCCCCGCTTCGAAGCCCCGAAGCTCGATCCGAGCGGGTGCGTCCAGGAAGCACTGGCTGAAGCGCACTTCAAAATTTAGGAAGCGCGCTTCGGGGGATTTTGGCATGCTTCCTACCATTTCTGAAGCGCCCGATTCGAAGCACGCTTCAGAAATTTGGAAGCACGCGCTTCCAAATTTCTGAAGTGCGCTTCACATGCGCTTTCGAGGAAAGCTTGTGCGCTTCCAAGGGGGAATGAGGTGTTTTGGTGTGCAACTGAGTGTTATTTTTCCTTCCAAATTTCTGAAGTGCGCTTCACATGCGCTTCCGAGGAAGGCTTGCGCGCTTCCAAGGGGGAATGAGGTGTTTTGGTGTGCAACTGAGTGTTATTTTTCCTTACTAGTGCTATTTAAAGAGGTCCCCACCCTAGTAATTAATGGTAATGTTAAATTCTTAAAAGAGACATTCTCCTTTATCTTTCATTTTCATCCTTTTACTTAAATTTTTAATATTACCATTAATTGTTTCAGGATGTTTGAGAATGGTTCCAACCTCATTGGACTTCATATGGATAAAGTAGAATTTTAGGTCCTGTTGCCATCCTTATACACACCTGGGGTAACGTGGAAGAAACCTTCAATCCACTTGGTGTGTCCTTGGGGGCAAGTCTCGAGTCAAGGTGTTGTCACCTGATCCTCAACTCCTCCGTCTAGGCCCTCCTAGCGAAGCCAAGGGGGGGTAGTCCCTATGAAAATAAATCTAAGGCTTTGTAACTAAGAAAGTAAAAAGCACTTAACTCTAGGAGTTTATTGCTTAAAATAAAACTTGATCCCTTAACACTTAGCATTCATCATCATCATAAAGTACTTTGCTCATAAAACATGCATAAATCAAAGGATACAACATCTGCAAGATTTAAAGCATAAAATAAAAGTTAGACACGATGCATAAGTGTAAACACTGCTCACATAAGATAAATAGATATACTTTTTAACCAGTGCCTTAAAAGGAGTCGTGGGCAGTGTAGATCGAAGATTTCACTCAGGTAAATTTTGTGTTTAGTTAGTGAAGAGTGTTTGGCCCCTTAGGAGGCTAGCTCTTTGCTTGGACTTGCTGAGAGTTTACCGAAACCCGAATGGTCTCACCAGTAAACTCACTAAAAGTGCTCGATGTACAACACGGGTAACCCGTCTTACTTCATAGGTCACTTTTAGGCGTTTTCCTCCCAATGAACTAACAACTTTAGAGATTGTCCTATTAAGCTAGCAAGGTTCAATTACTTGATAAATGCTTGAAAGAGATAAATCACACACCCTGCTTTGTAACTGAAATACTTGCACAAACACTTGAAAAAGGAAAGATATAGATTTGCAACAATTAGATTTAAGTACCTTGCTTTGTAGTTGAGAACAAGATTTACAAGATACTTTTAGAAATTTAAACATTGTTGCAAGATTATTGAAAAAGACTTGAAGCAACACTAACTAAGCATGCATGATAGATTTAAGATTTGGTTAACATGCATGAAATTAAGAGTGTTTGTTGTGTGTCCGATGTACTTGACTTGTGTGTTTGATTAATAGATTTTAAGCATGCATCAATCACGAGAAAAGGAAACCAAACCAACAACTCAAATCCCCCTAATGGGGATGGAGAAACTGGGCACAGAGGGCCTGCTTTTATTGCACTATTACAACAGAGAACCAATGTTCTCTTTAAGCTTTTAGCTCTTTTAGAAAGAAAGGGATCCTTATAATTGGATCGTTTAAAGAAATACAAGAAAGAGGTAGAAGAAAGAAAAACTTTGTTTGACAAAGTTAAAACCCCCCAGGGTGCCCGGGAGCCTTTATTTTGCCCAAAACTGGCAGAATCTCCTCTTGGACCTATTATTGCTGCAAGAAAACAGCAAACAAATGAAATTAGAAAATGATGAAAAGAAGTTTTAAACAATAAAAAAATTTATCAAAATTTTTTTTGGAAAAAATTCGAAGGTGAAACTGGAATTTTTTTGGATTTTTAGACACTTTTAACGAACCTAACCTAGGCTCTTCTAGTGACTTCTGTTTGCTGTTTTAAAACAGCAAACAAAGGCCATCTAGATAGCTTGATATTTAGATTAAAACAAACAAAAACTTGATCTAAGTTCTAGGTGAAAAAAAAAGACCAAAAATTGCTTAAAATTTACTAGATCTACTCTTTGAAATTGACAAATTATAACTTAGATCTAGAAAACAATGCATGCAGCCTTTAGATGTTTAAATTGAAGTTTAGAATTATTCTAAGCAGCATGCAATCAAAGAAAAAGATAGGGGAAAGAAGTTTATCGATTTTTTTGGAGTTTCCGCTTGCGCCTGGAACACTTGGGCTATGGGGTTCTCCTTGATATGAAGAAGAGGGTGAATGCCTTCCTTAAGAACTTCTTGGATAGAAAAGAGGAAGCAACCGAGCTCCTTTGCCTCTCCAAGAGGATGATCCTGCATGCAACAATGATACCTGCAAATTCCTGTACTTGGTGTTTTTCTACACATAAAACTTCAAGAGCATATTAGTTTGAACAGAAACACAAATGCAATGAAATATTTAAGCATAGATTGACAAACAAATTAGATAGTAAACAAATTAGCTAACTTAATCCATCTAGATAGTAATATCCCTATGATTAGCCAAGTAGCAAAGATCAAATGCATAAAATCAGTGTAACATCACCTCATGTATATCTGACATTCATCCACACATTGAGTCTACACATCGAAGATAGCTCCAATGTCTTTATTATTCCAAAATGATTCAACAATGAGATACAAAGCTTGCCCAAAACCGAACTAGTTTGAGGAGAGGTCAGCCCTGTTTAAATAACATTTGAGGTGACACTTCCAAAGTAGACATGCGCTAGGGTTAGGGTTTAGGAAATGCGTGTGTAATGAGGGAGTGGCACACTAGTGAATGGGTAGATGCGTGGGAGATGAGTGTAGTGTATGTGAAGTGGTGGAAGGTGAAGGGGAGTGATGTGGAGTGGAGGGCGAGTGATGTGAGGTGAGAGTGGGAGTGAGGGTGAGTGAAGGGGTAGTTAGGGAATGCGTGGGCCATTGGGATATGCGCCCATGCTCTAGGAATGCGCCAACTAGGATGTGGGGTCGAGTTCCCACATTGGGATCTCCCCCAAGTCCATGTCATCTCAACTAAGTCGACCTCACCTTTAGCTAACTCACCTTAGGCATCTAGTCAACTGGGGACAGGAGAAAAACATGTTTCAAACACGTTCCCTAGTTCTCTTAAAATCTAGGAGATTAATTTAATTACCCCTTTTCCGTAATTTTCGAGTAATTTTGATTTTTTAGTGATAATAATCATTTTTTTGTCTCGAAAGATGGGAAATAGGGGTTTACATGATAATCTGGACTGGAAAATGACTATAAATATGGCATTTGACAATGTTTGATGCCATATTCTTACAATTTATTGACTCAGAATTAATAAATTCCATTTTTGCGGAAATTTAATTAATTCACTGAAAACTTAAAAAAAACCTATCAAACCTAGCTGCAATTTCCAAATGACTCAATCAATATGTCCTAGTAAGAGTTCATATACATTTAGACACTAGACATTGAATTTTCCCTGCCAAGACCTGATCGCCAACACATACTCCGGTCCGGCTCTGGAGCTAGTCTTCTGAGTGAAAAAACTTAGAAATTATTTAATCGCTCACAAAGGCACGCAGAAAAAATAATTAACAAGTAAAAAAAACACTCCAGGGTACATGTTCACTCCTAGGTCTTAGGTGGCCAATAGCCTTTTACAATATCTCATACTCAGGACATTTATTACAATGGTGGAAATGCGGAAAAAAATGGTCTTTTGCAAGACTGATTGAACTTTGAAATCTATCATATGACCACTGATTACTCATTCTTTGGTAGCCCTTCAGGAAATCCAGCTTGTGCAAACTGGTGGATAACAGGTCCCATTCAAAATTCAGCAAACTTAACAGTTTTCAAGATTTCAAGATTGGCAAGATTGCAATGTTTCCACTAGATTCTATCATGTATGAGGGTATGGAACTGACATTTAATCAAGAGAAACAAGCCCTTTATGTACCTTGATGTTGGTGGCATTGATTGTTGAACTCTTTTGTCACGACCCCAGTAAAAATGTATCCTTCACTCAAGTATAAACTCTTATGTTGAACTCTTCTCTTTGTCGTTGTGTCAGGTGACTTAGTGGTGTATGTGCACACCAACCTCCGTCTTATATACAGGCAGAGAGAAGAGTGGTTGAAGGGAAAGAAAAAGATGTGGGATGTGTTTCTTGATGATATGGGTTTGAACAACAGTGTTGAGTTGGCATTAGCCAACTTGAATCTTAATGAACTAGTGCTAGAGTCGGTCACTTTTGATGATGGTGATACTCTTGAGGGGTCATCCTCCACATCAAAAAATGCACGGATTGGATTGGATATAGGGGAGGAGGAGGAGGATGGAGGAGAGAGCAGTGGTAGTTATATCAGTACAAGTAGATAAGGAGGGGCATCTTCACTACTCTCATGACATACAAAAAATCATTGATAGTCACAACAAGGTATTGAACCTATTCCAACTGGACCACCACCAGATAGGGGGTTTGAGCATATTATAGAATTGGAGGAAGGTGCAAAGACAATTATCACTACTCCTTACAGGCATCCAAAGAGGTACAAGGACGAAATTGAAAAGGCTATTAAATAATTGTTGGATATGGGTCATATTAGGTCAAGTTCTAGTCCTTTTGCATCTTTAGTGGTTTTGGTAAAGAAAAAGGATGGAACTATATGCATGTGCATTGATTACAGGGCCTTGAACAAGAAGACCATTAAAAATTTGTATGTTGGTTTGTAAGTTTGTAATTACTAGAATCTAGAATCTAGATGGTTGATGCTCGAATGATTAATCATTGATGAAATATGTAGTATGGATGCCATTTCTATCTATATTGATGTACAAATATGCATGTTTTCATATATTCTGCAACTAATTTGTCTTTCTACATGTTTTTTGAATATAAATGCAATATATATATATATATATATAACAGACGCTTCCGGGACGCTTTGTTTTTGAGGATTTTTGGAAAATGATGCTTCCCACGCTCGCGCTTCCTAAAACGCTCCCGCTTCGTGCAACACTGCCTTGTTTGCTCGGTTGGCATACCAACCAATTACGAGCTGTGCCTTTCTTGGTTTATTATAACTAGAGGGTTTCCTCTTGTATTTCAACAAATATATAGATTCAATGTTTCTTGTTGTTCTATTATCTACGTATGGAGACTAAGCTCATTAATGATCCAGGTTAAACTTGGATTTCTACATGGTATTAGAGCCAACCTTTGTAAGCCCCTCCCTTTTCTTGAGAGATATTGTTAGGATTTTTTGTGACTGCTCATGGACAAGTAACACATTCAGATCCATGGCCTTTGTGGTCGTTTTGGTTGTGATTGTGATGTCCACCTTGGAAGAAAATCCCATAATGCCCCTAGACTAGATCACAACATTTTGGTTTATGGCCATTGGTTACTCTCAAGATGCCTATGTTCTTGTGGTGCATTGGGTTGTATATCGTGGTCTACAATGTGTGGCTTTTGGTTGCCACCCCTCCAACCAATGCTTGGCTCATTGGTTCTCACTTCCTATGTAGATTGTTGATCTTTTTCTATTATAGTGGTGCCTACTCTGCTGGATGTAAACCTCCACGTGGGCTTGCCTCCTCTGCAAACTTGGATCATGGCAAATCGAATTCAGGGATTGTGGCTACTATTATCAGATCCAAGGCAATTTCATTTGCCCAGATATACAAAAGTTTGGTGGCCAGACATTTGTTTGTGGAGGCCCTTGTACAGATCATAAGCTACACTTGTTCTCTCTATGTTCACTTGGTGGTTCCCTTCACATTCCCATCGTGGCCACACTCTTGGATTTGATCGTAGTTTTTGGGACAAAGTTTTTGCTTTCCCATATGTGGAGATTGGGTCCATTTACATTTTCATCTGGCTGCCATCACCATGTTTTTTGTGGGATCGTGGCTCTTATTTTGTGCAGATTGGAGATAGTTGTGCCCTCTCCCTTCAAAACGTAACATAGTGGCTTTACGAAGACATGGGCTCTTTGGCTTTAAACATTGAGCTACAACGCGACCTCTTATCAAAGTCTTCTACAGATCGTGGCTCTATTTTTCACGTGAGTAGGTCCTCTTTGTGGTGTCAACTTCCACCTTTGGATTTGTATGCCATAAGCATGTGGTGGAATTTCTCTTGAAAGGAGGCGGGAAGGATGGTATAGTTAAGGGGATACTACAACGTTGGTGATAAATATCAGTCGCACAACACAGTGTGGTTTTTGTAGGGCCGCATGAACATTTTTGATATTGAATCACGAAGACCAAGTCCTCCAAGGTATGGGATTTCAATGACCCTGGAGTGAAGCAGCGAAAGCAGGCAGCTAGTTACAAGGTCTACATAGTGGAGGGCAAGGTCAAGGGCTCCTTCTGAAAATCCTTCTGCTAGCTCAAGGACAAATACATAGATTATGTACAAAAACAACCTCTATTTGTTGCAAGCTTTGAATCTAGGGATGAAAATGCCTTCAACATACATGGTTGGCACCTCCTTTTGTACTTGCCCATCGACCTAGATGCTTTGTGTAGAATGGTGGAGACCCAAGATCTTTTCCCTTGGTTATAAACTCTCATTTGCATGTATGGAGTTTGTATTTTGGAGACTTTTGGCATATTGGTTTGTGTTTTCCATTATTGTATTTTAGAGGTTATTGGCAGTGTTTTTACCATAACTCTTCATTGGAGCCTGTAAAACTTCTAATACCCAACACAATGATAATTAGCCAATAGATTTTTAACCCAGAAATTTAGTTTCAAACTCATAATTTAAATCTGATCTATGCTAAAATTATACTAGCAGAGTATACATGCATGCACAACGGAAAAATTAAAGCGAATACACACAATGACATAGTAGATACCCTGGAAACCCCAGTGTGGGGAAAACCAACAATAGGAGGTCTAGTGCAAGGTACCAAGGAAGAAAAAGAATGCTTTGATGCAACCATATGGTTAGAGGCACTTGAGTCTAAGATCCATCTATTAGATGATGAAGAAATAGTAGTCAATACATGACCCTTATCTTGATCCTCTGGTGGCTTGTCTTCAGTCTTCGTCTAGTATACAATCTGCAAGGTTGTGTTGCTGAAGTACTTTAGCCATAAGATCAATTGTCTTCACCATACAAGAAATCTCATGACGAAACCCTCCGTTATAATGGATGCACTTTGTTCTCTCCTTAGACTTTCCTCCCTTGGGGTTCAATGTCTCCTTAGAGGATTCGATGCTTTCTATGTGATCAAGGTCCCTTTTTTTTCTGCTTGTTCTTCTTGCTATCATCATGCACTACAAGAGCAAGGGACTTGGATCTCCTCAGAGCCCCCATCTGAATGAGCTTATTCTACTCATGAATGAGTGATTCTATGAAGTCATTCATAGAGGGAATATTCTAAGATTTTCCCATAGAAAGCTTTGTAGTGTGGAAAGAAGAAATAAACACAGAATACTTGGGCCTTAGCTTTGAAAGAATTGAGAGGATAAGCTGCTCCTCTTTCCTATCAATGCCACAAGCTTTAGCCTGTTGAAGCAAAGTCTTGAACTTGGAAAAGTAGTCGTGTAGGGTCTCGAAGTTTCTTGGGCTCAAAGATATGAACTCGTTCTCTAATATATGTCCTCTTAGTTCATTCTGCTTGCCAAATAATCCATCCAACTTAGTTCAGACTTCGTTGGGAGTTGAGCAAGCTTCAACATGGAAGAACAAATTTGAAGAGATGGACAAGCATAGAATCCCACGGGCCTCATCCATTCTATTGAAGTACTCTGCCTTTTCTATAGCTGAATTAGGTTCAACTTTTGTCCCGATAGTGACCCTATAAAGCCCTTTACTCAACATAAGTATGATCATGGGTTTCCATTCAAAGTAATTGAATGGGGTAAGAATCACTGATGTAGATGGTTGTTCCATTCTCTTTGGGATGTTCAATCTTTGAAAAACTTGTAATATAATGTTAGTTTTCCTCACAATCCACTCTAGTGCTCTAATACCATGTAGGATTTTAAGCACAAGCTAAGATCTAGTTGTGAGAAAGAACTACACTAGTAAAAATGCAAGAAAAAGAGAGAAGAGAGAATGGAATAACACTTAAAAAGACAATATTGCAGAAGAACCAATTCAAATTTCACTTGTATAATAATGCTTGACATGAGTACAATATATAGACTCTCCATATTGAGTGGTAAATGATAACTTTGACTCCATTAATAATAAAGGAAATGCACACTTCCTAAGGGGCTGAGTTATCCACATCCAATGCACATTAGTTTCGCAGTGAATGCCATATATTTAGACCTGCTATAAATAGGGCACCCCCTAAATTTTAGGAATGGATAAAAATGGATGTCCCTTGAAAATTGGAATGTTGTACATGTCCTCCAACATGCAACAGGCCCCTTGCATCCCCCACACGCTAGGGATAGTGGGATGCCTCAAGTATGACCCTTGCACTCCTTGATCTGTAGGTGATGGAACACGACATCTTCTATGAAAGGGGACACTGAAACGTCCCCTAATCCCATAGGAAATGCTTAGGCAAGTTCTATGAGTCCTCATAACCACAAGCCCACAAGAAAAAGTTAACCAAAGATTTTTTTTTGTTTCCTTTTATCTTTTTTATAGGTGGGCCCCACTATAATTTTAAAGGCTCCCACCACCTCCACAAGACCTAAATTTCAATTTGCAAGTGCAAAGAAACATTTTCATTTTTATTATACTTTTTTCATTATGCACTATGCCCAAGGCTATACTTATTTAAAATTGTCATATAAAATTGTATATCATGTCAAATAATTATGTATTGATTAGGGATACCAGAATCATTCCTCCCCCTTGCGATCTTGCTCCCAAGTCCCACTTTGGACAAAGGAGTTGTGGGAGCATGCTCCCGCTTAAAAAAGGGTGCACCTTGGTTTGAAGTAGTAGGTGCTCCCTAGATGCTCCTTAGACACTCCCATCGCACTCCCTGGACACTCCCACCATACATGTTCCACTATAGAGGATAAATAACTAGAAGATGGACATGCCATGCAGAGTTTATTTTTTGAGCAAAAAGGTTATTTGCAAGCATACATATAGAAAATAACTAAATGTGAAAAAAAATGCTATGATGTGATGTGTCATGACATTTAAGGTAATGCGACATGACATTTAAGGTAATGCGACATGTGTTGATTCGACACGTTGTAGAGCTATTCGTTATAAGTGATTATGTCTCTTAGTATGAGTTTGTTTCGATCCGAGGAAAGTATTTGTTGAATGTACCTTCACGAGGAAAAACAACCATGCAAGTTGCTTATAGTCTAGACCAGCAAGAGTAAGATCATCTGGTAGGTACCTCTTCTAATTAGGTAATTAAATGGTGTTGAAGGGCCTATGAAATGGTTTTTGCAAGGGTCATAGAGGAGCTTCTAGGATTGGTGTTCCAGTGAAATAATAAATGATATGATTGTAGCTTTAAGTTTAAGATGTTGGCTATTCACTAGGGTTCTACCCAACAACTACAACGTTTGAAGACATGGGTACTTTCCAAGTTGTGAACACTTATTTTGTAGAGAGGTTTTGAAGCACATATATTGTACTTCATAGTATACTTCCTATTATCTGCTTAAAGCTTTGTAAGTTTGTAATTGGCAAACTACTAGACCGTCAATATTGTCTATAAATGGTCGATGCTCCAATGATTAATCACTATGGATGACATATTTAACTTCAGAATAATGTGGTATTCATTTACAAGTAGCATGAATATGTATGTTTTCATATTTCTACAACTAATTTGGTATTTTGCAAGTTTCTTTTGAATATATATGCATTAAAAGATATACAAATATTTAGAAAACAATGCTCTTGGGGTTTTTGGTTCCGCTGTTTGGAAACACTAGTATGGACGTATCATTGTATTTTAATTTTGATTTAATAATAAGAAAAACAATAGTTCACTTATTTGAATTAAAACTTGGTAATTGGAGATTGTATTGTGTTTATAACCATTCATAATAAAATTACTATTTTTTTAATGTTTTTTACATTTCTTATATATTAGAAGTGCTGCCTATGTCCTATCCCTGCCATCCCTAGAAATTTGGGGGGTCTCTCCAACAATCCTTGATCCGTGGTGACATATTATTTTTTTCAATAATGACAAACCATCTATATTAACTCGTGCTTTGAAGCTTATACGTTTCATCCACATATTCCTATGAGACTCATCTATTACTCATGCCAAGCAAACTTAATGTTGTTATCATATGTAGCTCTTTCTTGAGTGTGGTTTTTTTGAATTGTGATGACATTATATTCCATTGATTAACAAAAGCAGAAACCAAATGTGCTTTCACCAATCAAACCAACACTCACTTCTATCCATGTAAACACCATTTCTCTCCATGTCAACTAATGTTACCAGCAATTCTTGTAATATGTTGGGATAATTGTGTCTAACGTTGCAGCTCTCCAATATAACTCTCTTTATTGCAATGCTCCACCCATTTTTGGGGACACAAGGATGCAGGGACATGTGGACAGAGCCCCCAAATTTCACGTGGAGAGACACCTCAAATTTCAGGAAACATCACAGGGGACCCTACCCCAAATACTAAATATACAGAAAATACAACAAATTTGAAAAATAAAAAATAATAGAGATACTTTTAATGCATAACAATTCACACAGCTATACAATTAAAGAAGTAACATCCATGATACAATTGGCAATTACACAATTTGGAAATTGGTAATCAAAATAGGAGAATCATTGTTCTTCTCATTGTAAAATCATCGATGTCCAAATCTAGATGAAATACAATGATACATCACATAACTGCACCTGTCATCATTTGAATAATAAAGAGTCAAGATTGCCATAACAAAAATTAACAAAAAAAGGAAATGAAACAAAGATCAAGCTACTAGTCATGCTTAATCAACCTCCTTGTGGTCTTCTGCATCAAAGTGCTGCAGGAGACTATCAACACTATCTATAAAAATGTGAAGACAAGCCACTGCTAATTCAAATGTCACTGTTGCTCTAATGTTTCCAGCTAATGGAATGAAAAATCGCTCATGCTTCTCCATGTTTTCACTGAAGGAATTCTTTTTGGACCTGAAATACACTTGGGATATTGTAGAAAATCCCTATTGTCCATGCATTTTTGTCTTTGAAATGTTCCAAAAAATTCAACTTCAACCTGCTTGATGTACTCAAACTAGTGTGTTGTGTTGCCGTCCTAATACACACTTGCTAACGTGAGTTAAGTCCTGCTCACTTAGTGTGTCCTTGGAGGCACAATGCCTAGGTTCTTAGTCCACACTGTCACCTTGACTAGAACCTCTTCCTTCTAGGCTTACTCCTAGGGAAGCCAAGGGGGGTTGTCCCTAATTACTAGATTGATTTTAGAGTTAAAGTTTCTATGAGTTAGTTTTAATTCGTTAAGGCTAAAAGGGAAAACTAGCCTAAGATGATCAAGCAGCAAAATGCAAAGTGCAAGTTAGCTATATGAAAATCAACCCTTTCCCTAAGTCAACAAAGACTAGTGCCTAAGGTTGGGCAATGGGGTCAACTAAGTTTGAGGGTGGTTTATTACAAAGGGTTTACAAAGTGAACAAGTTAAACTACCCCAAACCAAAGCTTACAATTATACAAAAGAATTCTAAGTGTTACAAATGATT
>SNQJ01S0022763.1:17992-56198 GCA_010110895.2 Picea sitchensis
ATGTACCAAGTATGTACCAATCATGTATCAACTACTCATCAACTATGACTCATCAAGATGTACCAACATCATCAACTATACACCTCATGTATGTGCCAACTCATCAATTACTTGTCTCAACTATGTACCCAACATGTACCTTAACCAAAAGCCCTCATAAATTTTATCATCCAAATATTATTTGTAACTCTATAATAGATCTGTTGTATATGATCACATACCTGCAAACCTTCCATAACTTTCACAACAAGAGACTAGAATTTTCATCAAACTTTTCTTTAGTCTCACATGACTAGTTTTGGAATAGTCAACAACCCTAACTTGAAATAATCATAACTATGTACCTGTAATAAATAAAGATCTGAAACTAATACACAATGTTCTTCAGTGTGTTTTGTGCAATTCCTCCAAGTGTCACTACTTGGAACCTCTCAGAAAAGGATTTATAGTAAAAATGGCATACCTTGTTGAAATATGGCTTATTCTAGAGAGTGAACTTGTAGAGCGTGCCCCACATGGAATATTTGTTGAATCGATCTAAAAATGTTACACAACATACTACAGACTATACTCTAATCAACACATTTGGTCTTACTGAATTTGGATATGTTATGAAGAAGTTATGGCTTTTTTACCTGAAACACCTTAGAAAGAATCATCACAAGAATTTATCCTCCCTTGAATTCTGTCCTTCTTTTCTTCACCTTCCCTCTGAAATTCAGCTTAGATATCCTTTGGTTAGCTCAGTCACCTATAGATATTCAATATTCTCAAGTGTGATGTAAAATGAGAGAGCCTTCCCTCTTATTTATACTCTCCATCTTCTAGGTCACTTAACCCATTTCTAGGTCACTTAACCTATTTCTAGGTCACTTAACCTATTTTCCTCATTTTTAGGGTTAACCACTTTCCATAATTAGAAATTTATCTATTACTTTATCATTTAAATATTCCTCTTTGACTTTGTCACCTCACTTTATCATTTAAATAATCTTCTTTGATTTTGTCACTTCACTTTATTATTTAAATAATCCTTCTTGACTTTTTCACTTTACTTTATCATTTAAATAATAATTTCTTCTTTGCAAGCTCTTTGACTTCTTTGACCTTTTGGGGCTTCAAGCCAACACATGAGGGTCCTCCAACTTCGCAAGACCATAACTCTCAAACCGTGAGGAGTTATGTGACGTTACAGATACCACCAGAAATGGCATGACATATACTATCCATATAGAATAATCTTACCTACAAATATATCAAAAATCATACCATTATCCATCAAACAAACTTGGGTCCATTACCCAAACATGGGTTCTCCAACTTCTTATGGCCATAACTCTCTAATCGTGAGGAGTTATGTGATGTTCCACATACCACCGGAAATGGAATGACATATACTATCCATATAGAATATTATTATCTTCAAATATATTAAAACACATACCATTATACATGAAACAACCTTGGTTCCATTACGCAAACCTTTGTGCTACCAGAATTCGCTACCGGACTTTCTCCAAGGATTGACATCAATCACTAAGGGTTGACATCAATCTTCAATATCACTCTCCAATGGTTGACATCAATGACAACTAAAAATCCATACAAACTATCCATCAACCTAAGTTAACTGTCTGACAATTTTGAGGTCCTAAACAAATATTTTTCACGATCATGAACCTAAATGATAACCGAAGGCTCTTATTGAGCCCCATAAATGAATCTCCTCATCAATACATTTCCAATGAGTTATCATGCACCATAAACGAAGATCGTATGCACAAGTTATGACCCCCAAAAATTGATGTACTAACTTACCCCAATGGGGCCCACATGACTTTTGGTGCTTCATCTCCTAGGGTTAGGTTTTTGGATGTCTAGGGTTTTGACATTCATTTTTATTTTAAAAAGGACTTCAGAGCCTCATTTTACTCATCTTCTGGCGAATGAGCATAGCCATCACATCTCTTCTAAGAGATAAGCTGCCACCATTCTAGCAAGCTTGTTTTGAGTTTACATTTTACATTTTTCAACATATTTATTATTTAATAGAAACCTAGTTTTACTGTATCTCTGTTATTGTTCACTGTGTCTCTTTGTTAATATTTTAAATCCATGGTTTCATTTCGTTCTGCTCATAAATCCGGATCAGTGGTATCGAAGCGGTCTGATCCTTGTCATTTTTTTTAATGCATGTCCCCGACACGATCAGGGTATAGAGAGTTGGGTCTTGAGCTTGTTTCTCTTGAGGAAAACTGCTCTCGCACGCCCAAGAAACCATCCATGGTGGGAAAAAATAAATATGATGGGACAAGATATCCTTTCAAAAAATTTCTTAAGGAATCCCTTGAGCGACAGAGGAACGAGATGATGGATAACTTTGCACAAATCCTTCGATGACTGTCGACAAGTGACGCATCCACCTCAAACATAAGCGTCACCCCCTTCAAGGTACATATTAAATTTTATATTCCTATATTTAAAGTTCAAATAGATGTCGATACCGTAGATAAATGGTTAAACCTTCTAGAAGGGTATTTTTCCATCCACAACTTTTCTGATAGAGAAAAGATTACATTTGTGATCCTCAAGGCCATCCCCCATGTCAAATATTGGTGGGAGACTTTCTGTGAGAAAAAGGAAATAGAGGGATCCAAATTATTTTCAATTGCACCCACTTGGGGTTCCTTCAAGGATGTTATTAAGGAACAATACTACCTTATTGGAAGTTACGACGACTTGTATACAAGATGGACCACACTGCAGTAGGAAAGAGAGAAAATTGTGTTAGAGTTCACTAATGTCTTCCATACCTTGCAAACCAAGATAGGTATCAAATATTCTAAGTGACATATGGTGCTCAAGTACTGCGGCGGTCTACATAGATACATCCAGAAAAAAATGGATTTTTTGGACATCTCATCCTTGGGTGCGGCCTATCGATATGTCGTCAAAATTGAGTAGAAGCTAAAACAAAAGCGGTGACAGTTTGGGTCTGGGAACCCCTCACATCAGAAGTAGGAAAAGGGAAGCCCCAACCCATAGGACAAAGGACAAAGCAAATATGGGAAACCTCAAGACAACTAGTCCAAGCCGCAAGTAAATAAGGACAATGGGAAGAAGAAGAAATATACTGGGAAGTGGTGTGACTTCCATAAGAGCCCCTGGCATAACACTGTTGATTGCCTCTCAAAGCAGTCAATGGTGGCTGAGGTAAAATCCTTTGAATCAGATGCATGTTCCGACTATGAGTCAGAACCAGAAAAGGGGAGACAGATCATTGACACAGAACCTAGTGCCATCGTTGCTACCACTAAGATCCATCCTGGTGAACCCGATGAGCCAGAAGAAGGCGAGCGCCTATTTCATTCACAGATGTGGGTAAAAGCCACTCCGTTGCACTTCATCATTGATAGCAGTAGCCAAAAGAACCTCATCTCAACATAAGTCTTCAAGCGTCTAGCCCTGCCAACAATTTTTCACCTGTAGCCCTACACCATCATATGGATCCGCCAATGAGGTGATCTTTGCGTCAGCTAATAGTGTCGCATGTTGTATGGCATCAAGTCATTCAAAGATGAGGTATTGTGTGATGTTTCTCCCCTTGAAATTTGTGATGTTCTTTTGGGCCAACCTTATTTATGGAAACCTCATGTTGTAGATGAGTCTAGGCCTCGCAGTGTTATTATTACTTTGAATAGGAAATTGTACATGATACCCGAGGTAGTCCCACCTAGTGCTATTTCTTTGATCTCTGTCAAGCAATGCAGGAAGGTCATTTCTCAGATTGGGAATTTTGTCTTCTTCATGATTTTCTCTCAGAGTGAACAAAAGGTTGCAGCCACATCCATGGCCTCTACGACCGACCTTTCCATGCAGAATAAGAAAGTGGATAAGATCATGGAAGAATACAAAGACATCTTCTCATCATCTACTGGGGTACCTCTACATTGTCAAGTCAAGCATCCCATCGATATGACCCTCGACACACCGCTACCCAATGGGCCTGTCTATTGTTGCTCTCTGCTAGAAAATGAGGATATCAAGCGTCAGATCTAAGAACTGCTCCACAAGGGGCACATCTGACCCATCTCATCACCTTGTGTAATGCCAATGATGCTGGTGCAAAACAAAGACGGGACTTGGCAACTCTGCATTGATTACCGGGCCCTAAATAAAATCACATTCAGGAACTGATACCCGATTCCCCGAATCGATGATCTCCTTGATCATCTCAATGGGGCCAAATATTTCAATAAGATTGATCTAAATTCTGGATACCATTAGGTCCCAATATAACCGACATATGTATGGAAAACTAACTTCAAGTCAAAAGGTCTTTTTCAATGCATGGTCATGCCCTTTGGTTTGACAAATTCCCCAACAAATTTCATGAGGATGATGGATGATATCTTGCGGACTTTCACTAATTCTTTTGTGGTGGTGTATCTAGATGACATCCTCATCTACAACAAGACTTGGGCAGAACACTTGCATCATATTCAACAAGTTATGCACACTCTGCGGAAGCACAAGCTATATGCCAACTTGGAAAAATGCTCCTTCTGCATGGACATGGTCTAGTACCTTGGATACATTATTGATGCGCAAGGTGTGCATGTTGATCTAACCAAGATCCAAGTCATTCATGACTAGCTAGCTCCAACCATGCTCATTGAGCTTTAGAGATTCTTAGGCATTTCCAATTTCTATTGAAGTTTTGTGTTGGGATTATCCCATATTGCATGGGCCCTCAGCAAAATAACCAAAGGTGGTGTTAAGGAAAAATTTATATGGGGCCTGTCCCAACATAAAGCATTTGATGATATGAATCAACTCTTGTGCTCCACCCCAATGCTTTCATTGCTTGACCTGCAACAACCCTTTGAGATCGAGACAGATGCTTCAGACTATGATGTGGTGCAGTCATCACTCAACACGACCATCCTATGGCCTATCATAGTGAGACACTATCAGATGTCATCCATAAGTACCCTACTTACAACAAACAAATGTACTCCATGGTGAAATCCTGCAACCAGTGGAGGAATTACATTCTTGGGAAAGAGACAGTCATCCACACTGATCATAAGCCGTTGCAGTTCATGCAGACACAAGGAAAATTGTAGAATGACCACCATCATAAGTGGTCCACATAGTTGCAGCAGTTCCACCTCAACATAAAGTATAAAATAGGAAGTACCAACCGAGTCACTCATTTCCTCAGCTGACCTCCATTCGCGACACTCTCTATAATGCTTGATTCTTGCAGCCACGAGACCTCCAGATGGACCCACCTTTATGAGACAGATCTTGACTTCGCCAACACCTACCAGATGTTGGGCCCAAACATAACTGTCACCAATTTCCATCTTCAGGAAGGGTTGTTGTGCCATCTGGGCCATCTACACGTTCCATCAAGTGAGCAAGAAAATATGATTTGGGAAGCTCACTACAGTTGGGTGGTAGGACATTTCAGAGTGGAAAAGACAGTGGTATGTTGCAGCGACATTTCTACTGCCCAAAACTTCAACAAGATGTCAGCAAGTATATCCGTTCCTGCACTGCCTGTGCTATTTCCAAATCGACCATTAAGAAATAAGGCATGTACACTCCTCTGCCTACTCCTAACAGGCCCTGAGAATCCATATTGATGACTATATGTCGAGCCTTCCATCCACCAAGTGGGGAAATGATTGTGTTTTTGTGGTTGTTGATCGCTTTTCCAAGACAGTGATTCTTGCTGCTTGCAAGAAGAGAAACACAACAAAGGCCACTACCAAACTATTATTTGAAAGAGTGTGGGTACACTTTTGGATCCCACATACCATTATCTCAGATCAGGATAGTCAGTTCCTCAACACATTCTGGTCGAGCCTCTGGTCACTACCAGACACCAAGCTCACCAAGTTCATTGCCTTCCACCCCCAGATGGATGGCCAAACTGAGGTCATCAACTGGATGATCGTGCACATATTGTGCATTTACAATTCCAAGCACCCCCACACCTGGGATGAGAGTCTTCCCTATGTTCAACACGACTACATGAGATCCATACATAGCTCAATCGGACACAACCCCTTTCAGGTGGGGTTGGGATTTCAACCATTAGGTCCCATGGATGTTGCACTACTCCTTGTGGCCACCCAGGAAGACTTGTCGCATGCTACAACTGGAGCTGACAAGGAAACCTGGTTCATTGAGTGGATCCAACACATCCGCCAATAGGTTCAGGATATTTTACAGCAATCCAATTCCAAGTACAAGCAACTCCATGATCAACACCAGGTACCACACCAGTTTCAGGTGGGAGACAAAGTTTGGTTGCACCTGCAGAAAGAACACCTTACAGGTCCTCATCGAAAGCTTCTTCCACTCAGTTATAGACCCTACACCATCACCAAGGCAGTGGGTGACAATTATTTTGAGCTCAACCTTCCCCCATTCCTTGTCTTACACCCAATATTCAATGTGGACCTCCATCGACCTTATTTTCCACCATTATTGGACACCTCAGAGATAGAATAATATTTGACACCAATAGAGCTCAACCCTTACTGCATGGAACATGAATCCACTGATCATATTGTGGACACACAGGTCAAGGGCACTGGCCAATAGAGGATCTAGCTTTATCGGATTGTCAAAGTAGGGCAACTCCTGCACCAAGGCAAGTGGCTCACTTGGGGCCAAATTCAACAAAAATTTCCTCATCTGATGGGGGAAATCAATGCAATGGAGACCATTTCTTCCTAATGGGGGAGGATTGATCCAAGAGAATCTCAGTGGCCACCCACCTCGTCCATTTGGCTCAATTTTTGTTTTTGGCAACTTAGTATTTTTAGCAGTTTTTCGGTTCTTGAACTTCCAGGGCCATTTTGAGGGACTAAATGACACTTTTTCGTGATTAGGAACCTCAAGGATAAACAAAGACTTTTATTGAGACCCCTAAATGAATCTCCTCGTCAATACCTTTCCAACAAGCTATCGTTCACCCTAAACGAAGATCGTATGCAAAAGTTATGACCCCGGGAAGTTGATGTACTAACTTACCCCAACCGGGCCCACATAAATTTTGGTGCTTCATCTCCTAGGGTTAGGTTTTTAGATGTCTAGGGTTTTGGAATTCATGATTATTGTAAAAATTCCTTTATAGCCTCATTATACTCATATTCTAGCGAATGAGCGTAGCAGTCACATCTCTTCTCAGAGATAAGTTGCCACCATTCTAGCAAGCTTATTTCCAATCTGCATTTTACAGTTTTCAACATATTTCGCATTTAATAGAAACCAAGTTTTATTGTATCTCTGTCATTTTTCACTGTGTCTCTATGTTAATATTATAAATCTGTGGTTTCATTTCGGTTCGCTCATAAATCCAAATCAGTCCCTCCCTCTCTCCCTCCCATCCCCGTCTCTTCCCCTCTCTCCACCTCTCTCTCTCTCTCTCTCTCTCTCTCTCTCTCTCTCTCTCTCTCTCTCTCTCTCTCCTCTTCCCATCTCACCTTCCTCCCTCCTCTTTATCTCTCCTCCCCACCCAACTCTCCCTCCCCACCCACACCCCCCATCTCTCTCCCCTCTTCCCCTCTCTTTTTTTTTCTATCTCCCTCCTTCTCACTCTCTTTCTCTCTACCCCCTCTCTCTCAGTCTCTCTCCTTGCATCTACCTCTATCTCCTTCCTCCTATCCCCCCTCTCTCTGTGCTCCCTTACCTAGGGACAGAATGTGCATGATCCTACCAAGACATGTGCACATTCATGATAATGCTTCTCATGAAAATGCATGTGTTCCCCAGCATGCGTTATGTCTCAAGAGCATGTCACCGATTCCTATAAAATCACCGGTTGGAAAGTGTGTGTGGTGGTTTGGTGAACATCGAGGTTGTAGGATTAGGGTACATGCATGTATTCCTCCTTGAACCCATTGCCACTTTTTTATCCATCAACTTTGCGGACACCCATATCACTTACAAGAAAAAATTGCATGGTTATTTAGAATTATTTTTAGAATTTGATCATTAATGTGTTTATGTATACATGTTGTTTTGCTTCCATGTTGTGAAATTGATTAAATGTTAGCCTGATAAAATTTCAATGTCAATTGGTTTAACTTTCGGTGGTTGGGAGGAATGATTTATATCCTCCACACTTTCTTGGTTCAATTCCCACAAGTGGCATGTTGAGCTCATGATGAGTATATTATTGTCATGGTTTTGAGCCATGTTGTTGACCGACCTTGTGCCTTGAATATTCGAGGGTTTTCCTAAGGCACCATCCTCGAAATGAGGTTTCTCCTATGGTGTTAAAGATAAATAATCAATAATAGTGAAATTAATAAAAATAATTAAATAACCTAATACTAATCATTATTAAATTAATAATAACAATCAAATTAGTTTAAATAAAAATAATTATATACATATTAATAATTAAAAAATAAAATAATTAAATCATTACTAATAATTAAAAATAAAATAATTAAATCATTACTAATAATTAAATCATTACTAATAATAACGTCACAATTATGACACTATAATGGTGCAGCACGATAATAATTAAATCATTACTAATAATAACGTCGCAATTATGACACTATAATGGTGCAACTTTGACATATAAATGATTCCAAATATACACCAATACAACACAAAGGAAAAAATAATGATGCAAAATTGACTCTAACGTGACTCAACTATGGTTTAATATGACACTAATACAATGCAAAATGAATAGTAATGATGCAACTCCGACTCTAATACGAAAATAATATGACTCAAAATGACTAAGTTTCAAATATTGATGTTATAATGACTCTAGTATGATGCACATATGATGTCATAATGCCTAATATAAAATAACAACACCCATATCAACACACCTAGATGCCACTGCCATGTAAATAACACGCTTAAGGTGCAAAATCGACACGATGATGACTCCATGGGTGTTTATTTTTGCAAAAAAAGCAACAATGAAAACACTGATATGATGATACATAAAGTTTTGCATCTTTATACTAGTCACTAAGATGATGCCTTGTAGAGCACATGTTGAATTAAATGATGTTGGAATGATGCAAATTTGGCAAAAATCTCAATGTCACTTGCTGCATTGTGTTTTGCATTGCCCATAGTTCAATATTTTTTACAGAAAAATGTATTGGGAGATGACACTAATGGTGATGCTCAATCCATTTTTTGTTTACAAGGAACATGGGTGCATCCACAACCAGTACATCCTTCCAAGAAGGAGCACCCCCTCTTGACATTGTTTCCTTAAGAAAGCTAACAAATTTTGTTAAAGTAGTTGCATCTTTTGGCCCTTAAGTTGCATACATTACATTTTTTAGCATTTCTTTCATCCTTTGAGTTGTTTGCATCTGCATTATTTATCATTTTCTTCCATCCTTCAAGCTACATACATTTAGTTTATTATTTCTTTTTTTGGGCAATTAACTTGTGGACCCTTTGTAAAACTATAAAATAGGCCTTTGGCTAAATGAATAAAGTATACAACTTGTTTTAATATCTTCTATTTTATGGGTTTTTGTTGTTACATATGTGTTTATTTTTAGATCAAATAAAAAAATCTTCCCTTTATCCTTGTGTTTAATTCTCAGGAACCTTTGTGCTATGCCTCCTTCCAACTCTCCTCAACACTCTTGCAGACACTTTCTATTGGAAACTCCTTCTCTCTTTGGAATTTACCATAGCCAACTCTTCAACCTAGGGTTTCCTTTGGGTCCATTTGCATCTCTTCACCTTATCACAATATTGTCCCATCATCTATCTCTCCCATTGGCCCCAGCCCCTCACAACAATCACTCTTTAGAAGAAGGAGATTCTAGCCTCTCCAACATTGTTCCGGAATTGACTAGTGCCTTTACTAAAGTGCCATGAATTTAACCTAGAGTTGTCCATATTTCCTTCTAGTTAGATACCATAATTTCATTGCCAAATATGGTGGACAAATGCATGACATTGTTTTGGATTCATGGATCTACAACATAACTACTTATTTTCAAACTTTCCCAAACATGACTAAAGATCAATGCCTACTACTTGCAAGAAGTCGCTTAGAAGGAATTTCACAATATTGGAGGTAGTATCACATTACTTATGCAAAGATCTACATATGTAGTGTTCCTCAACCCTTTAAAATTGAAACACAACCAAGTATATAGAGACTATAATTGCAAATTAACTAGAAACAAGAGACAATAAAATAAAATCTATAAAGATACCCATGTATATTGATATTGTAAAGAAGAATACAATGTTCACTTGCCTCTTAAGGTGGGGTGATCTTTTATTGACCAGAAATCCAAATACACAACACAAGACAAACATTCCATAGTCTCCTATCTCTTTAAATAGTTTTTCCATAGAAAAAGCCCCAACTACTTATGGTCCCTTCACTAATGGATACCAACTACCTAGAGGGCCTCATAAAGTGGACCCTTTTACATTAAATAACTATCCACTATTATCCAATGGGCGTTATTCAAAGAGGATGACCACATACAACAAATAACTAACTCGTAGGTATCCTAAAGTAGGGAGGTTAGGGTAGGACCCTGACATGCCCTCCCCCTTCAAAAGCAACATTGTCCTTGAGGATGAAGATGAGGAAATTGTTGCAAGATCATGGTTAGTTCCCATGTGTCATCTTCAGGTGGCATGTCTTTCCACTGGATCAATACTTCACTAATCATGCACTAGTGCAATTGAGACTCTTTGGTATCCAATATTGCTTCTAGATGAAACCAAACAGATCCTTCTTCATCAAATTTTAGTAAGTTGGTTTGCACCTTTCACTTCGATCCCATGACCTTATTTAGACAAGACACGTGAAATACTAGATGAATCTAAGAGTGGGTTGGAAGAGCCAGTTTGTAGGCCACTTGTCCAATGCATTGGATGATCTCATAGGGTCCATAGAAATTGGGTGCTAATTTCCGAGGTGGTTTTTCTTCAACGAGTGTTTTTTGTTTATATGGTGTAAAGTGAAGAAATACTTGATCCTCTACTACAAAAAAATGTTTGGAGATATGCTAGACCTCCAAAAAAAGGGTGCTACTGGTAGCACCACTTTTTAATTTGGGGGTTGATTTTTGTGTTTTTAACCCAAAAATATGACATTTTTGGGCTAGAGTTATCGTTTTGAGGTCACGATTCTCGTTAAGTTGGTAACTTTGTTATAACAATTTTTAACCATAAACTGCTTCATACAGGGTTAGTTTGGTAGCTCCATGATAAGAGGTATCCCATTATGTGAGGGGAAGCCATTGTGCCCATTGGTGTGTTTTTACCAAGGAAAATCATCTCAAATATGTTTCTAGAACTTGTTGATCATTCCAGTTTGACCACCTATTTGGGGGTGATATGTAATACTCACTATTAGTTTAGTTTTACTTTTAAAAAATTATATTTTTTTCAAAGTTTCACATTATAGTTTGTATTTTTTAATTAAATAATAAAATTAATGTTTTTTTATCGAGATTTTTATTGGATATAAACTTTAGAGTCTTATTGCAAATGCGCTAGCTATGACGAGGTTGTACTGACACTTTGATGTCCATCGTTCGCTTGGCTTTGGCTTCTTCCACTCTTGTTGAAAATGTGATGTCCAGGTGCTCGGGTGTATCGATGATTAGACATGAAAATTAAGTGTTTTGTCAGTGATGCACTAAAAATTGAAGTGTTATCGACATAATGGCGACGTGCATTCAAATTCCCAGTCAATTCCTTCATCTAGGAGTTTTAATAAAATGTTTAATGGCGAACTGCAACATACACGGTAAACATTAATTTTTTTTTTCATCCAATTGACTATTGTTTGTCATGTCCTCAAGACCAAGGATCACCATGTCAATATCACAAGCTCCTTTGTGTTTGTACGCAAGATGTAGGATCCTCAGGAGGCTCACAGTTTTAGTTGCAAGGTGGTGTCTGGAAAGGACAGGGTTCAAATGCCATCGTGTTATCCATGTACATATGCAGTAATGTTGCTCAAAATTTTTCGAGAGATGAATTCTTTCATTTCATTTATTCATAACTTGCATACCCTCGAAGCAGGGGAAATGGAACGCCGAAAAAAACTAAGTAACATATGTTTTTATGACCATCATAATATTTAGTGAGAGAACAATCAATGAAACAAAGATAATATAGAGAAATGAATAGTGTATAATTTTTTCCAAGTATATCGTAAAGACAAAAAAAATAGATATCATCTAATTACAATTTGATATAAAAATGCAATAAAATAGATGACAAATTTTATTATCATCATTAATCACTAATAAATACAAAATCATGTCATTGATGTTAGCTAGAATTAATTTTACATTAATTATTTGTAAGATAAATTATATATATCTTCTCAAAAAATGGAAGACCTAGATATTCCTCATATTATATTTTAAATATGCAATGAGTTCAAAAACTAAATATGGTTACATTATTGTGAAAATTGTAAACTTGTAAACATGAGAGTTGTCTATTTTGGGGTCAATTTAAATTCTCACATGAATTAAAGTATTGCTATATCTTGGGGAAAATGATACTTCTTTCTCTTAGGAAGAAAATTAAGGTTTTTAAGTTATAGATGACTTCCAAGTCAAACTTTGCTTTTCATAGAAACGAAATGAATTGATTTTCTAGAAATTCATACTTACTTAGAAAACTTGGACCACTTGGTAGGAAACAAGTTTGATGCTCAATTAATTGAGGGTCTCAAAATATGGGTTTTGTGTTGGCCAAGAGTTTTTGACGATTTGCAAGGTTTACTTGAGAAATAGATGAGAAAATCAACGAGTACCTTTATCAGTTTCTATACCCAAACATGAAAATATTTATTATTCTACTTAGTGATTTTTGTTGAGTACAATTTCAACTCTTATTTTGAGGTCTTGTTAAATTTCCTAACTATAGTTTCTACCTATTTCCATTCACTCTAATAAAATCTATATTTTTTTTCTACTTTTGAAAAATTTGTTTTCAAGGAAATGAGAATAAAAAATAGATTCTTCCTTGTTTCATTAAGAAGAATCAACACTTCTCATAATTTGTTAATTTGTTGATAATATAATAAACCCTTTTTAAAAACAATTTTATTAGTAAAACTTGTTAAAAAGAAAGATGTTGCTGAGAATCAACTTCAAAGCAACGCTTCCCTTTTCAAAGGTTTTGCTGTCTCCGTGCTTGACAACTCCCCATACATAGTTCCGAAATCCATCTGAGGAAATGCATAGCAGTGAGCCAGACATCATTTGTTTTGAATTGCTGCCTCTTCCTTTGTTGTTTTCAAAAGGATGCAGTGCTCCAGACCTTGATCCCCACATTGGATTCCGATAAATTTTAAGTTCTTGTATCGACTGATATTATCTGGAACAATGTTCTTGCAGAAACCTTGAATTGCACGTCTCAGTGAAGCGAAGCAGTCCTCACGGACCAAACGAAAGTGCGTGGACAAGTATTCGTCAATACTGTTATAAGTCTGGCATAGTCGGTTGATAGGCAATGCTTCTGGACTCTGGGAAGATATTTCATCTTCGGTTAGTAAAATTTGAAACTCCCCACGTCTGTCGATCCCTGTGTGCATAACCAACCAGTGATGAAAATTTAATTTGTAATTCTCTTCAAATACAGTGTAAAACAAAATTATTTTCGAATACATTGCTAAACAAAAAGATTTCTAGGATTTCTAATTATTTTTTTTTTTAAATAATAAATCTGGGTTAACATGGATCCATTTTCATATGGATTTGGGTTTATGGGTTTAGTCAACCCTGCGGTTGAACCAACGACTTCCCCAGAGGATCCCAACAGGATGGAATTTGACGGAAGCCCAGCAGGATGGGGTAAATTGTTTGGCACGGGTCGTTTTGACAAACAATTCGGATCTACTTTTTTTGGTTAAGAAAATTCCCAACAAAATCTCGGTATGTTTGGCAATTTCAATTCCGCTGGTTCTCCCTGGCTCTTAAGGAGAGAGTCCAAACATAATTTTATCGATAGTCAAAAATTTAAACCATTCAATCATAGCACTTTGGATGTAATGTCCGTATGAAATGCCTGAGACAGATCGTCCGATTAATTTGTAAATAAAATTAACACTCAGCATTCCACAGGGCCGGGAACTGTGGCAACTTTGTAGCTTCTGCGCCTGATTGGTATTCTAAAAGCAAGCAAACAGGTGGCAATGAAAAATTAAAATTACCTCGGTCATTCAATGTTGCTATTTGTTAACTCTATGAACCCTAATTCGACTTCAGTAAACATTAGCGTAGCTACGCATCCAAAATTTCTATTTGTTAACTGTATGAACTATGATTTGAATTGACTGAGGAATTATATTGCACAACTCATCAGAGTGGCGCAGCGGAAGCGTGGTGGACCCATAACCCACAGGTCCCAGGATCGAAACCTGGCTCTGATACATTCAGAAGTGGCTTCTGTGCAGACATTCTTCTTTTCATTAACTGCACAGCAACTTGATTCTTCTTCCCTGCTCCTCCACAAGAAGTAAAAACAACTTCATTTTCTTCCCTACAAGAAGTGGAAAATCGGAGATTCTAAATACAACTTTCAAAAACCAAAGAAGCAAAGGAGAGGCGCACAAATTTCAAGAAACCACAGATAGTAACCCTCTTCGCGTGGATGGCGCACAAATTGGTCTCCTCAAACAGACCCACAAGATATGTTTCCGCCGCTTCTTGCAATGCCGCCACCGCTGATGACTGGAATCTCAGATCCGTCTTGAAATCCTGGGCGATCTCTCTTACAAGCCTCTGGAATGGTAGCTTTATGATCAACAGCTCGGTGCTCTTCTGGTACTTTCGAATTTCCCGAAGAGCAACAGTGCCGGAATTTCCCGAAGAGCAACATTAAAAATGGGAGGGAAATATCATGCATATACATTGCATGAGCCCATTGAAGTGCTTGGTCAGATTATACAGTGGAAATTCTCACTGGTCATGTTTTTCAATAAAATCTCTATCGCTTTGGCTTGTGGACGGACTGTAGTTATCAAACATGCAGAGAACAAACTTCTGTAATTGCACTTTATTGTGCACATATGGCCAAGAGGTATGTCATTTCATGTTTCTAAAATTTCTATCCATCTTTCCATTCATTTCATTTTTTTTCTAAAGCTTCCTATTTTACACCGTGATGTTAAGTCTGCTATAACTAATTTTGTGCTATCAAAATTAGGCCTACAAAATAATCAATTTGCAATCACTATGGTTAAGGGAAGTTATGGTTACATGGATCTGCAATACCTGAAAACAAGTAGATATTAGATCAATAGTGGCTTGTATATATTTTTGGTGTACTATAACTTTGAAATGTGATGATATGCCTCTAGCAGAATAGACTAAACATTTCATATTGAAGTGGAGTGTGTTCAGTTTTATAACATTGAAGCAAGATTTAGTTATTCTCACATTTTAGATCACACTTTAATATTATTTAAAGTGTTTAAAAGATACAATTAAACTTTAACATTAAAATGTTGTTTGTATGCATTTAAGTGGATGGAAATAATTAAATTATAATTATAAAAATGAAAACAAAACATTTGTCATGAATATGTGTAACACATCCACGACAGGGTTAAAATAAAAATAAAAAAAATACGCGTCTTTCTTATAGGAACAAATCCTCTTTCTACGGATTTTAATTTGGACAGTTGGGGAACCAATTCGACCTTCTAGACAAGGATCTCCGATTCTGAAGCCAAACGACTCTCTAAGACCTTGATGGTCTCATTCTATAATTAAACACAAAACCTTTTGACTACCTGGTGATGGTCTCGTTTTGTGCTCTTCCGAAATGTAGTATTTCAGGTGCTAGCTCCTTTTCCATTAACCCCCCTCCTCCATATGACCCTGGGATATGACATCTTGGAAAATATGTGATTCTGGGCACATCCAAGGGTGGTTTTAAACCAACTCGCTCTTCGCCTCGCAATTTACTACAAAGCGCCACATATGCCTTTGGCAATACTGTGGTTTCAATTGCGGCCCGCTCAAGGAGAATTAAGACTCGAGCATGTTCTGGCCCCGCAATTCTTCCCGAACATCGATCTCTTGCTTTCGGCGATTATCCGNTATCTATACTCCTTTCCTCCCAATCCATTAGCACGTAGCTCCCTTCCCAATCGACAATTACGATTGGCTCCAGCTCTCTGGCCTTCGAGAGTTTCAACTCTCAACTTCTTCCAATGACTTTTATCCAGAGTTAATAATCTACTGACGTGTGTCCCTCCCTTGGATCAACGACTGCGATCCCTTCGCGTCTCTGGATTGTGGAGTTCTCAAGTCTCGACTTTCACTCCCTTCGAAGTATGCGGATTTCTGTCGCGTGTCTACTTCAATCAGACGGTTGACGTTTACTTCGGGTCTTTGCCCGAAATCCATAGATTCATGCCACCTATTCTCTACATCTGATGGTTCAGATTCACTTTGGGACATCGAGACCTTGGCCAGTCAACCCTCCCGTGCACACAAATGTTAACACTCGTGCACTTTACCTTAGATCAGACGACTAACGTCCCTTTGTGCTCAGATCCGACGGTTAGGATCTGTTCCCTCCCAGTGATTCTCCTTTGCTTCCCTGAACGCTGATCTAACGGTCTAGGCTTCTCCCCGCAACCGATCTGACGGCTGTTTTCGCTCCTCCTCTTGAGCTTTTGACTTCTTCCGACTTGAAAGAGTTTGGTAAATGTTCAAAGGCCTCAGCCTTCGTTCCTCTTGCGAGTTCAATTATCTTAGGTCTCGTCAACACTTTTGAAAAGTGCTATCCCTTCTTAGCTTGATTCTTAGGGGATTTCGAATTCCCATGCACTCCTTGCGTTAATCCACTCACGTCAGATTGACGGTCCATGACCTTCCTTGATCCAACGGTACAGATTACATCACAACTTCAGGTTTCAAAAGTTTAATTGCACAAACATGTGATTCTCCCGATGTGCGAACTCCGATCTCGCCAATTCAATGGTAAAGGAGGATCCCGATAGATCCTTAGATCTACAGTCCAGATCACATAGTTGCTTCAAGATTCAAAGGATCTGTCCCCTTCATGATGATTACCAACATTCGTCGGATTTGTGAAGACTGAAGGAGTCGAGGCGTTAATGCCTGCACCCCTTCTTCAAATCTAACGGTCGCAACAAACCTTGGATCCTCCCAAACGGATGTCATCCGTTCATCTTCCAAACAAAAGGATATTCCCTTTCAATACTTGAATCTCTCTATTCCTCCTGAGATTTGTTGGCTTTGAAAGGCTTAAGAGTTTTGCGCTCTTTCTCTTGAACATAATGCTTGGAAGAATTCTTCCGCGCACCCCTTACATTCATTACTCAACTCTAGAACTTAAGATGGTCTTGGTCTCTTCCCACCTTGCAGAGACTCAGTGCATACATGCACTACCTCTCCTGATCTTAATAGACTCTGTCCTCACAGTGGTTGTGGGGTTCAACCTCTGCAATCAAGGAAGTACTCACTCGACTCTGGGATGGTGATGAAATTCCCTGGGGAAAGTGCTTTCAAGGAATTAAACTAGAGCATAAGGAAATCAAGCAGATGGAAAAGTTCTCAAGGAACAAACACACACTCTTAACTTAATCATTCAATACAGAAACCATTTATAGGCATATAAATACAAGCATACATCCATTATTTCCAATTCAAAGCACAAGGCATAAAAACACTTATCAGAACCATACGACGTGATGTGACTGCTGAGAGGAGTGTTCATTTCCACCCAACCATAGGCTCAGTCACTCCCAATGGATTTATCACTGGCCACCCCTGAGCTTAAGCCACGATGCTTTGAGATTCAATCTCTTACTTCCAGCTCAACGAAAGTTAGGGACGAAGGTTACTCTCCTTCTCCCAATACAAGAATAGATAACGACGAAGGTTACTCTCCTTCTCCTAGCTCAGTCTCTATTCTCTGTGATCAGAACTCACTTTTCTCTTTCAATCCTTCCTTGGAATCGAGAGCTTAGGCTCTCGATTCTGCACTCTTCGCAAGTCCTCTCTGCCCACACCACGCTTCCTTTCTTTCCTTCCTCAGCAAGATTGTGTGTGGCTCAAATTCCTAGTCTGTGGTCAGGTCTGGAAGCCTTATAGATGGGAAGTATGCCCCATCCCCTCATTAACTCTTGAGGAAGTCTTCCCACAGACCAGTCTGACTGTAATTCATTCCTGGGTCAGAGGGTTGTTCTGATATGAGCAATTAATTTCAACATGGTACTGGTTCGGTGGAGGTTAACACAACCATTCTGGGTCCCCTCCACCACCTTTCGTAGAATTCATGGTTTTCTCTTAGCACATCTCCTCTTTCAGCAGTCATGCAACACGTAACCATTTTCTATTAAAATAATAGAATTTACATTCATCGACCTTTTATACAAAGGTCCATCGAATAAAAAATTCACACTTTTAATTTTGCCATAGTTCATTGGCCAATATAGTTATATTTATAGACTGGGGGAAACAAGGTGTTACAATTCCCTCCCCCTTAAAGTAACATCATCCTCGATGTTCTATCTGTCAACATGACTTGTACGTACATGAGTAAATATAAATGAATAGGTTACCACTTTGTAATGCAGTCTGATGCTCATGCAACAAACCCCAGTAGCACTGATTTTGCATTTCCATATGATGAGAAAAATGAGGAGCAGGAGCAAAGCTTGGATCAGATGGAGGAGGAGAAAAACTAGGAGCATGAGGACTAAATGTTCCTATGGATCCAACCCATGTTTTTGGTAGAGTTGCACTAACATAACAAAACAATTGCAGAGTAGCATTGATGTTTGACGGAGACAACCAGAAAGACATTGCCATGGATCGTTGGAAGGACATCATGGCAGGTTACTCTCAATGTGTGCCTCTTGTATGATCAAACACTGGGTTAGTAAACCTTCTTTGAGTTACAAGAACAAATTCATGCTCCAAGTATCCATAAATGACCACATGTTGAAAACCCTGCAACATGTCATGTGATTTTGTGTAAATTTATGAAGCATTAATAAAATTTGATAATTTAATTATTAAATGTCGTGAACATTGTGAGATAATTCAATTATTTTTTATAATTATGTTTCAGTGGATGATTACTTTGTAATTGATGGCCATTGTTTATTTGGAAATATTTATAATGAATGAAAATTTTAGGAAATTAATTAACAATTAGGTGAAATTTAGAAAATTAAAATCGTCGAGGCTTGTATGTTTTCTATTGTTACTTTGTTTTTTCCTATATTAATCTAGATTTTTTCATGATTATCTATTAAAATAAATAATTAATTTGATTTTATATGTTGAGGGCTTTGAAATCCAAGATCTTCATTAAGTTTGTTTCAATTTTTTCCAAAGCTTTGAAGTAACTTTTAATTAACATGGCTTTTTCCAACTAACCATGGGATATTAATTAATTTGATTTCATTTATTTCTAAAGCTTCCTATTTTACACCGTGATGTTAAGTCTGCAATAACTAATTTTGTGCTATCAAAATTAGGCCTACAAAATAATCAATTTGCAATCATTGTGGTTAAGGGAAGTTATGGTTACATGGATCTGCAATACCTGAAAACAAGTAGATATTCGATCAATAGTGGCTTGTATATATTTTTGGTGTACTGTAACTTTGAAATGTGATGATATGCCTCTGGCAGAATAGACTAAACATTTCATATTGAAGTGGAGTGTGTTCAGTTTTATAACATAGAAGCAAGATTTAGTTCTTCTCACATTTTGGATCACACTTTAATATTATTTCAAGTGTTTAAAAAATACAATTAAACTCCAACATTAAAATGTTGTTTGTATGCATGTAAGTGGATGGAAATAATTAAATTATAATTATAAAAATGAAAACAAAACATTTGTCATGAATATGTGTAACACACCCATGACAGGGCTAAAAAAAATAAAAAATATTCGTCCTCCTTACAGGAACAAATCCTCTCTCTCTATGGATTCTAATTTGGACAGTCGGGGAACCAGCTCGACCTTCTGGTCAAGGATCTCTGATTTTGGAGCCAAATGACTCTCTAAGACCTCGATGGTCTTGTTCTATAATTAAACACATAACCTTTTGACTACCTGATGATGGTCTCGTTCTGCACGCTTCCGAAATGTAGTATTTCAGGTGCTAGTTCCTTTTCCATTAACCCCCCTCCTCCATATGACCCTGGGATATGACCTCTTGGAAAATATGTGATTCTGGGCACATCCAAGGGTGGTTTGAAACCAACCCACTCTTCGCCTCGCAATTTACTACAAAGCGCCACGTATGCCTTTGGCAATACTGTGGTTTCAATTGCGGCCCGCTCAAGGAGAACTAAGACTCGAGCATGTTCTGGCCCCACAATTCTTCCTGAACGTCGATCTCTTGCTTTCGACGATGATCTGTGATCAAAAACTGCTATCTATCCTCCTTTCCTCCCGATCCGTCGACACGTAGCTCCCTTCCCAATCAACAATTACGATTGGCTCTGGCTCTCTGGCCTTTGGGAGTTTCAACTCTTAACTTCTTCCAATGACTTTTATCCAGAGTTAATAATCTATTGACGTGTGTCCCTCCCTTGGATCAATGATTGTGATCCCTTCGCGTCTCTGGACTGTGGAATTCTCAAGTCTCAACTTTCACTCCGTTCGAAGTATGCAGATTTCTGTCGCGTGTCTTCTTCACTCGGACAGTTGACGTTTACTTTGGGTCTTTGATCGAAATCCATAGATTCATGCCACCTATTCTCTAGATCTAATGGTTCAGATTCACTTTGGGACATCGAGACCTTGGACAGTCAACCCTCCCTTGCACACAAATGTTAACACTCGTGCACTTTACCTTAGATCGGACGACTAACGTCCCCTTGTGCTAAGATCCGACGGTTAGGATTTGTTCCCTCCCAACGCTTCTCCTCTGCTTCCCTGAACGTTGATCTAACGGTCTAGGCCTCTCCCCACAACCGATCTGACGGTTGTTTTCACTCCTCCTCTTGAGCTTTTGACTTCTTCCGACTTGGAAGAGTTTGGTAAATGTTCAAAGGCCTCAACCTTTGTTCCTCCTACGAGTTCGACTATCTTAGGTCTCGCCGACACTTCTGAAAAGTGCTATCCCTTTTGAGCTTGATCCTTAGGGGATTTCAAATTCCCATGCACTCCTTGCGTTAATCTGCTCACGTTAGATTGATGGTCCACGAACTTCCTCGATCCAACGGTCCAGATTACATCACAACTTCGGGTTTCAGAATTTTAATCGCACCAACATGCGATTCTCCCGATGTGCGAACTCTGATCTCGCCAATTCAATGGTCAAGGAGGATCCCGATAGATCCTTAGATCTATGGTCTAGATCACATAGTTGCTTCGAGATTCAAAGGATCTGTCCCCTTCACGATGATTACCAACATTCATCGGATTTTTGAAGACTGAAGGAGTTGAGGCGTTAACACCTGCGCCCCTTCTTCAAATCTAACAGTCGCGACAAACCTTGGATCCTCCCAAACGGATCTCATCCATTCATCTTCCAAACGAAAGGATATTCCCTTTTGATTCTTGAATCTCTCTATTCCTCCTGAGATTTGTTGGCTTTGAAAGGCTTAAGAGTTTTGCGCTCTTTCTCTTGAACGTAATGCTTGGAAGAATTCTTCTGCACACCCCTTACGTTCATTAGTCAACTCTAGAACTTAAGATGGTCTTGGTCTCTTCCCATTTTACAAGGACTCAGTGCATACATGCACTACCTCTCCTGATCTTAATAGACTCCGTCCTCGCAGTGATTGCGGGGTTCAACATCCGCAATCAGGGAAGTACTCACTCGACTCTGGGATGGTGATGAAATTCCCTGGGGAAAGTGCTTTCGAGGAATTAAACTAGAACATAAGGAAATCAAGCAGATGAAAAAGTTCTCAAGGAACGAACGCACACTCTTAACTTAATCATTCAATATAGAAACCATTTATAGGCATATAAATACAAGTGTGCATCCATTATTTCCAATTCAAAGCACAAGGCATAAAAACACTTATCAGAACCATAAGGTGTGATGCAACTGCTGAGAGGGGTGCTCGTTTCCACCCAACCATAGGCTCAGTCACTCCCAATGGATTTATCACTGGCCACCCCCAAGCTTAGGCCACGATGCTTTGAGATTCAATCTCTTACTTCCAGCTCAACGAAATTTAGGGACGAGGGTTACTCTCCTTCTCCCAATACAGGAATAGATAAGGACAAAGGTTACTCTCCTTCTCCTGGCTCAGTCTCTATTCTTTGTGATCATAACTCACTTTTCACTTTCAATCCTTCCTCGAAATCAAGATCTTAGGTTCTCGATTCTGCACTCTTCGCAGGTCCTCTCTGCCCACACCACACTTCCTTTCTTTCCTTCCTCAACAATATTGTGTGTAGCTCAAATTCCTAGTCCGTGGTCAGGTCTAGAAGCCTTACAGATGGGAAGTCAGCCCCATCCCCTCATTAACTGTTGAGGAGGTCTTCCCACATACCAATCCGACTGTAATTCATTCCCGGGTCAGAGGGTTGTTCTGATATGAGCAATTAATTCCAACATGGTACTGGTTCGGTGGAGGTTAACACAACCATTCTGGGTCCCCTCCACCACCTTTCGTAGAATTCATGGTTTTCTCTTAGCACATCTCCTCTTTCAGAAGTCATTCAACATGTAACCATTTTCTATTAAAATAACATAATTTACATCCATTGACCTTTTATACAAAGGTCCATCAAATAAAAAATTCACACTTTTAAGCTTGCCATAGTTCATTGGCCAATATAGTTATATTTACAGACTGGGGGAAACAAGGTGTTACAATTCCCTCACCCTTAAAGTAACATCATCCTCAATTTTATATCTGTCAACATGACTTGTACATACATGAGTAAATATAAATGAAGAGCTTACCACTTTGTAATGCAGTCTGATGCTCATGCAACAAACCCCAGTAGCACTGATTTTGCGTTTCCATATGATGAGAAAAATGAGGAGTAGGAGCAAAGCTTGGATTAGATGGAGGAGGAGAAAAACTAGGAGCATGAGAACTAAAAGTTCCTATGGATCCAACCCATGTTTTTGGCAGAGTTGCACTAGCATAACAAAACAATTGCAGAGTAGCATTGATGTTTGACGGAGACAACCAGAAAGACATTGCCATGGATCGTTGGAAGGACATCATGGCAGGTTACTCTCGATGGGTGCCTATTGTATGATCAAATACTGGGTTAGTAAACCTTATTTGAGTTACAAGAACAAATTCATGCTCCAAGTATCCATAAATGACCACGTGTTGAAAACCCTGCAACATGTCATGTGATTTTGTGTAAAGTTATGAAGCATTAATAAAATTTGATAATTTAATTATTAAATGTCATGAACATTGTGCGATAATTCAATTATTTTTAATAATTATGTTTCAGTGGATGATTACTTTGTAATTGATAGTCATTGTTTATTTGGAAATATTTATAATGAATGAAAATTTTAGGAAATTAATTAACAATTAGGTGAAATTTAGAAAATTAAAATCGTCGAGGCTTGTATGTTTTCTATTGTTACTTTGTTTTTTCCTATATTAATCTAGATTTTGTCATGATTATCTATTAAAATAAATAATTAATTTGATTTTATATGTTGAGGGCTTTGAAATCCAAGATCTTCATTAAGTTTGTTTCAATTTTTTCCAAAGCTTTGAAGTAACTTTTAATTAACATGGCTTTTTCTAACTAACCATGGGATATTAATTAATTTCATTTCATTTTTTTCTAAAGCTTCCTATTTTACACCGTGATGTTAAGTCTGCGATAACTAATTTTATGCTATCAAAATTAGGCCTACAAAATAATCAATTTGCAATCACTGTGGTTAAGGGAAGTTATGGTTACATGGATTTGCAATACCTGAAAACAAGTAGATATTCGATCAATATTGGCTTGTATATATTTTTGGTATACTGTAACTTTGAAATGTGATGATATGCCTCTAGCAGAGTAGACTAAACATTTCATATTGAAGTGGAGTGTGTTTAGTTTTATAACATTGAAGCAAGACTTAGTTCTTATCACATTTTGGATCACACTTTAATATTATTTAAAGTGTTTAAAACATACAATTAAACTCCAACATTAAAATGTTGTCTGTATGCATTTAAGTGGATGGAAATAATTAAATTATAATTATAAAAATGAAAACAAAAAATTTGTCATGAATATGTGTAACACACCCACGACAGGGATAAAATAAAAAATATATATTCATCGTCCTTACAGGAACAAATCCTCTCTCTCTACGGATTATAATTTGGACAGTCAGTGAACTAGCTCGACCTTCTGGTCAAGGATCTCCGATTCTGGAGCCAAACGACTCTTTAAGACCTTGATGGTCTCGTTCTATAATTAAACACATAACTTTTTGACTACCTGGTGATGGTCTCGTTCTGTGCGCTTCCGAAATGTAGTATTTCAGGTGCTAGCTCCTTTTCCATTAACCCCCCTCCTCCATATGACCCTGGGATATGAACTCTTGGAAAATATGTGATTATGGGCACATCCAAGGGTGGTTTTAAACCAACTCGCTCTTTGCCTTGCAATTTACTACAAAGCGCCACATATGCCTTTGACAATACTGTGGTTTCAATTACAGCCCGCTCAAGGAGAATTAAGACTCGAGCATGTTCTGGCATTGCAATTCTTCCCGAATGTCGATCTCTTAATTTCGGCGATGATCTGTGATCAACAACTGCTATCTATCCTCCTTTCCTCCCGATCCATCGGCACGTATCTCCCTTCCCAATCGAAAATTACGATTGGCTCCGGCTCTCCGACCTTCGAGAGTTTCAACTCTCAACTTCTTCCAATGACTTTTATCCGGAGTTAATAATCTACTGACGTGTGTCCCTCCCTTGGATCAATGACTACGATCCCTTCGCGTTTCCGGACAGTGGAATTCTCAAGTCTCAACTTTCACTCCCTTCGAAGTATGTGGATTTCTGCCGTGTGTCTGCTTCAATCGGATGGTCGACGTTTACTTCAGGTCTTTGCCCAAAATCCATAGATTCATGCCACCTATTCTCTAGATCTGATGGTTCAGATTCAGTTTGGGACATCGAGACCTTGGCTAATTAACCATCTCGTGCACACAAACGTTAACACTCGTGCACTTTACCTTAGATCGGATGACTAACGTCCCTTTGTTCTCAGATCCGATGGTTAGGATCTGTTCCCTCCCAAAGATTCTCCTCTGCTTCCCTGAACGCTGATCTAACGGTCTAGGCTTCTCCCCGCAACCGATCTGATGGTTTTTTTCGCTCCTCCTCGTGAGATTTTGACTTCTTCCGACTTGGAAGAGTTTGGTAAATGTTCAAAGGCCTCAGCCTTCATTCCTCCTGCGAGTCCGACTATCTTAGGTCTTTTCGACATGTTTGAAAAGTGCTATCCCTTCTGAGCTTGATCCTCAGGGGATTTCGAATTCCCATGAACTCCTTTCATTAATCCAATCGCATCAGATTGATGGTCCATGACCTTCCTCGATCCAATGGTCCAGATTACGTCACAACTTCGGGTTTCAGAAGTTTAATTGCACCAACATGCGATTCTCCGGATTTGCGAACTCCGATCTCACCAATTCAATGGTCAAGGAGGATCCCGATAGATCCTTAGATCTATGATCCATATCACATAGTTGCTTCGGGATTCAAAGGATCTGTCCCCTTCATGATGATTACCAACATTCGTCAGATTTGTGAAGACTGAAGGAGTCGAGGCGTTAATGCCTGTGCCCCTTCTGCAAATCTAACAGTTGCAACAAACCTTGGATCCTCCCAAACGGATCTCATCTGTTCATCTTCCAAATGAAAGGATATTCCCTTTCGATACTTGAATCTCTCTATTCCTCCTGAGATATGTTGGCTCTGTAAGGCTTAAGAGTTTCATTCTCTTTCTCTTGAATGTAATGCTTGGAAGAATTCTTTCTCACACCCCTTACGTTCATTACTCAACTCTAGAACTTAAGATGGTCTTGGTCTCTTCCCACCTTCTAGGGACTCGATGCATACATGCACTACCTCTCTTGATCTTAATAGAATTCATCCTCACATTGATTGTGGGATTCAACCTCCGCAATCAAGGAAGTACTCACTCGACTCTGGGATGGTGATGAAATTCCCTAGGGAAAGTGCTTTCGAGGAATTAAACTAGAGCATAAGGAAATCAAGCAGGTGAAAAAGTTCTCAAGGAACGGACACACACTCTTAACTTAATCATTCAATACAGAAACCATTTATAGGCATATAAATACAAGCATGCATCCATTATTTCCAATTCAAAGCACAAGGCATAAAAACACTTATCAGAACCATAAGGCGTGATACGATTGCTGAGAGGGGTGCTCGTTTCCACCCAACCATAGGCTCAGTCACTCACAATGGATTTATCATTGGCCACCCCCAAGCTTAGGCTACGATGCTTTGAGATTCAATCTCTTACTTCCATCTCAACGAAAGTTAGGGACAAAGGTTACTCTCCTTCTCCCAATACAGGAATAGATAAGGATGAAGGTTACTCTCCTTCTCCTGGCTCAGTCTCTATTCTCTGTGATCATAACTCACTTTTCACTTTCAATCATTCCTCGGAATCGAGAGCTTAGGCTCTTGATTCTGCACTCTTCGCAGGTCCTCTCTGCCCACACCATGATTCCTTTCTTTCCTTCCTCAACAAGATTGCATGTGGCTCAAATTCCTCGTCTGTGGTCAGGTCCAGAAGCCTTACAGATGGGAAGTCTGCCCCATCCCCTCATTAACTCTTGAGGTGGTCTTCCCACATACCAGTCCAACTGTAATTCATTCCTAGGTCAGAGGGTTGTTCTGATATGAGCAATTAATTCCAGCATGGTACTAGTTCGGTGGAGGTTAACACAACCATTCCGGGTCCCCTCCACCACCTTTCGTAGAATTCATGGTTTTCTATTAGCACATCTCCTCTTTCAGCAGTCATGCAACAAGTAACCATTTTCTATTAAAATAACATAATTTACATTCATCGACCTTTTATACAAAGGTACATCAAATCAAAAATTCACACTTTTAAGTTTGCCATAGTTCATTGGCCAATATAGTTATATTTACAGACTGGGGGAAACAAGGTGTTACAATTCCCTCCCCCTTAAAGTAACATCATCCTCGATGTTCTATTTGTCAACATGAGTTGTACGTACAGGAGTAAACAAAATCGGATATGCATGTCTCATGGAATCCTCCATTTCCCACATAGCCTCATCTGGGCCAAAGTGTTTCCACTGCACCTTGACCTGTACAATGGTTCGATTCCTAAGTGAGGTTTCCTTCTTGTCTAATATGCATTGGGGTTCTGGTAGGAATTCTCCCTCTAGCTCCACCTGGATCACAGACTAGTCAATTATATGATTAGAATCATCTACATATTTGTTCAAAATTGAAACATGAAAAACATTATGTGCCTTTACAGTGGGAGAAAGTGCTAGCCTATAGGCTACAAGTCCCACTCTATCTAAGACTTCAAAGGGCCCACAATACCGAGGTGCCAATTTGGCACAAGCTCCCATTCTCGGGGAAATCTTCTTGGGTCTAACTCTGAGATAGACATGGTCTCCGGTCTTGAACTTCAGGGGAGTTATTTTCATGTCGGCATAACTTTTCTGTCTATCCTGAGTAATATTCATATTTTTCTTTATCTAAATTACTTGTTGTTCCATTTCTTTCAGCATGTCGAGTCCAATTGTAATTCTATCCACTGGATTATTCCAATTGATTGGAATCTTGCACTATCTACCATAGAGGGCTTCAAAAGGGCTCATCTTCAAGGATTCCTGATAACCGTTATTGTAGGAAAACTCTACCAATGGTAGGTAGTCTTCCCACTTCTTAGGTTGATGCATTACATGCATCCTTAGCATGTCTTATACTATTTGGTTCACTCTTTCTGTCTATCCATCAGTTTTAGGGTGATGGGCTGTGCTGAACAAAAATTTAGTCCAAAAAATGACCATTAGGGATTTCCAAAAGTTTGAAGTAAATTTGGTATCTCGATCAAATACAATTTCTTTGGGCATGCCATGCAGTCTAAATATCTCCTTCGTGAAGATGTTGGCAATATCTATGGCTTTGTAGGTTGACTTGACAGGGACAAAATGGGCATACTTACTCAGTTTTTCCACCACGACCATGATGGCATCATTTTGCTTGGTCGACTTTGGTAATTCGGTGATGAAATCGATGGAGATGGTTTCCCATTTCCATTCCAGGATTGGTAGAGGTTGTAACAATCTTGTTGGATGTCGGTGTTCATCCTTAACTTGTTGGTATTCTAGGCACTTAGCTAGATAGTTAGTTATGTCTTTCTTCAATCCAGGCCAATAAAAATGTTTTCTAGTGGCTGTGATCATCTTCTGATATCGTGGGTGACTAGTATATGGTCTCTTATGTAGTTCATCCATTATGAACCTCTTCAAGTCGTCAAAGTTTGGAATATACAATCTGTTTCTATAAGTCAGTGGCCCTTCCTCGATCATCTGGTAGCCTTCATACTTTATCCCTCTATGCTCTTGCCTTAGGTATGAAGTCATGGTCTTGAAGACTACATCTGTCTCTTATGCATTTTTGAATCGTTCTCTGGCATTCGTTTCACAGGTGCTTACTGCTGCTAGATGAATCGTTTTTATACTTCTGCTAAGGGCATCAACCACCCTATTTTCCTTTCCTTTTATGTGTTTGATTTCGAAATCAAATTCACTTAGGAGAGCCATCTACCTACCTTGCCTGGAATTAAGTTTGTGTTGATCAAACAGGTGCCTCAACCCACAATGGTCTGTCATAAGCACAAATATCCTTCCCAGGAGATAGTGCCTCCACATTTTTAAAGCATGCAATATGGAGGCCAGCTCTAGGTCATGGGTCACATAATTGATCTCATGCTTATTTAATTTATAGGATGCGTAGAAAATTACACGTCCCTCTTGCATAAGGACTCCAGTCCTTCCTTGCAAGCATCTATACACATGAGGAAATCATTATCTGGGTCTGCAATCTTCAACAGGGGTGCATGGGTCAGGAGGTATTTTAGTTCTTGAAATATTTCTTCGCATTTTGATGTCCAAATGAATTTGATCCCCTTTTTCTGAAGGGAAGTGATTGGACAACCAATCTTCGAAAACCCTTTTATGAACCTTCTATAGTATCCTGCTAAGCCCATGAAGGATTTGATATCTGATACATCCTTTGGGGTAGGCCATTCCATAATAGATCTGATCTTATCGAGCTCCACTGCCACCCCTTCCTTAGAAATGACATGTCCTAGGTAATGGAATTGCTTCTAAAAGAAGTCACACTTGTTAAACTTAGCGTAGAGATGATGCTCTCTTAGTACTTGAAGTACGAGTCTTATATGTTCTTCATGCTCCTCCCTGTTCTTGGAGTAGATTAGGATATCATCAATGAAAACCAATACAAATTTGTCTAGAAATTTGCTAAGTACATTATTCATCAAGCACATAAAAGTGGCAGGGGCATTGGTTAACCCAAACGACACCACTATGAATTCATAGTGACCATACCTCGTCCTGAAGGTTGTTTTGTGGGTGTCTTCATCCTTAATCCAGACTTGCTGGTAGCCAGACCTTAAGTCGATCTTCTAGAATATGGAAGCACCTCCCAATTGGTCGAACAGGTCATCGATTCTTGGTAAGGGGTACTTGTTCTTTATGGTTGTCTTATTGAGTTGTCTGTAATCTATGCACCATCGTAGTGTGCCATCTTTCTTTTTGACAAACAAGACTGGTGCTCCCCATGGAGATGCACTGGGTCAGATGTAGCCTTTGTCCATCATCTCCTTTAGTTGTATCTTGAGCTCAACCAACTCTGGCGTGCTCATTCTATATGGCGTTCTAGATGCTAATACCGTTCTTGGTGTAAGTTCTATCGAGAAGTCGATATCCCTTCTTGGAGGTAGACCTGGTACCTCTTTTGGGAACACGTCCTTGTATTCTCTTAATATGGGGTGGTCCTTAGGTTTGGTTTGTCATTCTCAATAGATTCCAATACATGTATGACATATAAGGAACACCCCTTTCTGCAATACTTTTTCATTTGAAGGGTTGATATTTGTCTCACTGAGATAGGCTTTTGAATCCCTTGGAGTGTCATTTTTCTCCCTTCTTCATTTACACATTCTAAAGTTTTATGATAACAGTCCAATTTAGTTTTATAAGCGGTCAACTAATCCATACCAATCAACAAGTCATAAGATCCCATGGGAAATATGTTAAGGGTCGCTCGGGTGGGCAATCCACCCATGGTGAATTGACAGGCTGGTATGACCTATGCCACCTTTCTTTTGGTCCCAGTGGCTAATCACACCAACCATGGTTTAACATGTCTAATTGGTTGCAATTTACACTTAACAATAGTTTGAGGGGGCACATAAATCAAATTAGAACCTGGCTCAATTAAAATAGAAACTAGATGGTTGGCAATCATACCTTCCAGCTCCACTACTGAAGCTTGGTGGTCAGATTGATTATTTCTAGGGCTACATAGATTTGTGGCATGCTCCTAGCCACATCATTGACGATGGTAACTTCTTGGATATTTTAGATTCTCTTACTATTCTGTTGTCTGTGTGGGCAGTCCCTCAATCGATCATCTTCTCCACAACCACAACATTTTAAGGGTTCCTTATTTAGGTTATTGGTCTTTTCTGGGACTGTCTTAAAAGGTTTATTTCCACTTTGAGAGGGGAAATTCTGCTGATATACTCTTCTAGTAGGAATGATCCTTCTAGAATATTTTCCATAGTTCTTAAATCTTGAGGATTTAAACCCCTTCTTTTGGAATTATGAACTACTCCTCTTCTTCCAGTCCTCGTGAGGTCTTGTCTTACTCCCACACTGTTCATAACAATACCTCACCTTCTAGATAGTTTCTTCTAAGGTCTTTGGTTCATTGAACTCAATCCTGTCTCGGTAGGTCTGAGGTATCCCACTAATGAACCGTTGCATTTTTACTTTTTCATATTTTATGTAGGGTACATACCTGAGTAGTTCCAGGAATTTATTGACAAATTCATCTATGGTGAGCTGCCCCAACCTGAGTTCATAGAATTCCTTAGTCTTCCCATCCATGTATTTCTCGTAAAAATACTGCTTCCTGAAGTATTTCTCAGACTCTTTCCATGACAAGTCCTTCTCATGGACTCCTTTCACATTCCTAAGGTCTTCCCACGAAATGGAAACCTTTCCATTCAGTTTAAAGATGGCTATTCGAGCCTTCAAGTTTTCAGAGTAGTCATGGACTTTGAAGTATTTCTTTAAACCAAGCATCCAAACTTCAACGTCTTCTCCCTTCCTAATCTCTCCATCGAAAGAGTGTGGTTTGACTTTCTTGAATTCTTCAGGATCATGATTTTTGGAATGCTTCCACTTCTTTCCTTTCCTTTGAGAATGTGAGCTTTCTCTGCTACTAGAAGATCCTTCGAATTTGCCAGCTTCCTTTCCAGAGGACTCTACCGATGAATGTCCCCTGCCTCCAGGTTGGGCCTTCTTCGAGGCACTTCTCCCAATGTGGTCACTTATGGAGTCATATTTTCGAATCTCAGGTGGAATTTGACTTCTCTTCTTATGTTGTCGGTCCACATGACTGGTTGCAGGTTCATGCTGTAGTTTCCTCCACATGTCGGACAAGCTCTGTAGCAAGACTGCATTAATTTCTGATTTTTTCTCTTGCTCCTTTATCAATCTCTCATTGTCAGTCTTGCAACTCTGTAATTCGGCCTTGAGGCTCCTTACAGTTTCATCCAAATCTAGAGGGGTTTCCACAACCCTCCTTTCGTCATATTCTTCATCTCTATTGTGGTATCCATCCCCCACTTCGTGACATGTCACCATCCTTTATTCTTGAAGTTTTTCCCATGATTTACTAACTGCTCGAGTGTTGACAAAAACACTTATTTTTAGCTAACAGTCAATTAGTTCATGAACAATACATAGTTCAATTTCTTAAATGCACACACACAGTAGAAAGTTTCATTCTTTTATTTAATAACATTCTTAACCAGACTTTAAGAAAAAGGTAAGGTAGAGTGTCACTCTTTTACAAGTACTCCAAATAGAGATTTTAAGCAACTCGTACATGAGCCCAAGCAAGCCAAGTGTTGTAACCATGCTCTAATACCAATTTGTAACACACCCATGACGAGGCTAAAATAAATAAATAAAATTCGTCCTCCTTACAGAAACAAATCCTCTCTCTCTACGTATTCTAATTTGGACAGTCGGGGAACCAGATTGGCCTTCTGGTCAAGGATCTTTGATTTTGGAGCCAAATGACTCTCTAAGACCTTGATGGTCTTGTTCTATAATTAAACATAGAACCTTTTGACTACCTGGTGCAAGGCTAAGGGTACCTGCGACCTCTGTCTGCACGCTTTTGAAATGTAGAATTTCAGGTGCTAGCTCCTTTTCCGTTAACCCCCCTCCCCCATATGACCTTGGGCTATGACCTCTTGGAAAATATGTAATTGCGGGCATGTCCAAGGGTGGTTTTAAACCAACCCACTTTTCTCCCCACAATTTACTACAAATCGTCACATATGCCTTTGGAAATACCATGGTTTCAATTGCGGCCCGCTTAAGGAGAATTAAGACTCGAGCATGTTCTGGCCCCACAATTCTTCCTGAACGTTGATCTCTTGCTTTCGGTGATGATCCATGATCAACGGTTGCTATCTATCCTCCTTTCATGTCTCTCATGTGCCTTCCCAGACCTCCCGATCCATCGACACGTATCTCCCTTCCCAATCGACGATTACGATTGGCTTTGGATCTTCGCCCTTCAGGAGTTTCAACTCTCAACTTCTTCCAATGAATTTTATTCAGAGTTAATAATCTACTGACATGTGTCCCCCCCTTGGATCAATGGTTGTGATCCCTTCGTGTCTCTGAACTACGAAATTCTCAAGTCTCAACTTTCACTCCCTTCGAAGTATGCGGATTTTTTCCGTGTGTTTGCTTCAATCGGATGATCAACATTTACTTCAGGTCTTTTCCGAGAATCCACATATTGACGCCATCTATTCTCTGGATCTGACGGTTTATATTCACTTCAGGACATAGGGACCTTGGCCAGTCAACCCTCCCGTGCACACAAACGTTAACACTCATGCACTTTACCTTAGATCAGATGACTAACGTCCCTTTGTGCTCAGATCCAACGGTTAGGATATGTTCCCTCCCAATGCTTCTCCTTTGCTTCCTTGGACACTGATCTAATGGTCCAGTCTTCTCCCCGCAACTGATCTAACGACTATTTTCTCTCCTCTTTTTGAGATTTTGACTTCTTCTGACTTGGAAGAGTTTGGTAAATGTTCAAAGGCCTCACCCTTCGTTCCTCCTACGAGTCTGGATATATTGGGTCTCATCGACACTTCTAAAAAGTGTTATCCCTTTTGAGCTTGATCCTTAGACGATTTTGAATTCTCACGCACTCCTTGCGTTAATATTCTTGCATCAGATGGACGGTCCATGACCTTCCTCGATCCAACTGTCCAGATTACATTGCAACTTCTAGTTTCAGAAGTTTAATCGCACCAACATGCGATTCTCCCGATGTGCGAACTCTGATCTCGCCAATTCGACATTCAAGGAGGGTCCTGATAGATCCTTGGATCTACGGTCTAGATCATATCGCTGCTTTGAGATTCAGAGAATCTGTCTCCTTCACAATGATTACCAACATTCGTTGGATTTGCGAAGACTGAAGGAGTCGAGGCATTAACGCCTGCGCCCCTTCTTCAAATGTAACGGTCGTGACAGACCTTGGATCCTCCCGAACAAATCTTGTCTGTTCATCTTCCAAATGAAAGGATATTCCCTTTCAATACTTGAATCTCGCTATTCCTTCTAAGCTTTGTTGGCTCTGAAAGGCTTAAGAGTTTTCCACTCTTTCTCTTGAATGTAATGCTCGGAAGAATTCTTCCGCGCACCCCTTACATTCATTACTCAACTCTAGAACTTAAGATGGTCTCGGTCTCTGCCCACCTTGCAGAGACTCAGTGCATACATGTACTACCTCTCCTGATCTTAATAGACTTCGTCCTTGCAGTGATTGCAGGGTTCAACCTCTGTAATCGGGGAAGTACTCACTCGACTCTAGGATGGTGATGAAATTCCCCGGGGAAAGTGCTTTCGAGGAATTAAACTAGAGCATAAGGAAAACATTCACACTTTTAGGTTTGCCATAGTTCCTTGGCCAATATAGTTATATTTACAGACTGGGGGAAACAGGGTGTTACAATATGACTTCATTCCCATGACACTATATTAGCTACATTCTTGAACAATATACTATTCAAGTAAACAATGACTTCCAATATTCCTACAACCCTATTCATGCATTTGTTTATAAAGTATACAGCTCAATTTGGCAAGGACTATACTACTTAGTAGCCTTGTTATATCTAGGTATCCGTCCATCAATTCTTGCCCTTATCTCATAGGTGCAATCCTTAATGAAGTGTACAATGGCACAATCCAAGAATGAATGTCAATTTCGATGACTTATGCCTGGGTGATTACATGATTTTTTGGTCTTAAATGTATATTATGGATTTTTTTTTTATGGTTGGTAATTGAGGAGGAAACACAATCAATTTGGCTTGGGAGCTATGCTAGGCTAAAAAACAATTGGTTTCAATTCTCTTACCATCGACAGATATAGTGGTTTCAAATTTGAAAGGTGGTTATCAGGATTCCATGAATATGGTATATCTTTTCTCTTTAATGTATTTGGTATCGGAATTTGAATCTATGTTCTCTATTCTTTGGTGTATTTGGTCTCTAGTTTCATAGATTGGTTACTCGTGGTAACTGTTATTTGGTGCTTGGTCCATGAGTTCATGTTCATGATGCTTGATGTGTGGATTGGATTGCCTTTGCCAACCATCGAAGCAGTTGTGAGTTGTAGTTTGGGTTGGTTACTGTGTGGGGTGCTCTCTCATACTAGTCTTTGGTAACCAATGATCTTGTGATGGAACACTACCATTACATATGGTGCTATTATGATTGCATAAGATTGAAAGAGTGAAAGAGTGATAGCAAAAGCATAACACAGTGTGATGAACTAGATTCTATGTTGGATCAGGTGGAAATATGAATTTGCCCAAAATGTCCAAAAGGAAATTAATGCTAGGGACAGGTGTAGTGGACACAACCAAACACATTGCAAATGATTTCATGGGTGTTCACAGAGGAAAACACACGAAACTCAATGTGTAGGTTCAATATTTATAGTTTCTAGATGGTGTTACACATCAAATTTTCACACCTAGGTACCTCGCCCTAAGTGTCACAAGTGGTGTAAAAGTGCCATATGTACCTTGCTAAGTGTCGCATACTCCTCGACACCATGAAATAACATATGTCACAATCCCTAGTCAATGTGGAGGATAAATATGTTATAAGAAGGTCAAAATACTATGTGTACATGAATTATTATTAATATTCATGAAAATGAAATTAATTTAGTGTGAGAATCCACCTCACATTTAGTTTCCTAATTTCAAGGAGAGGTTGAGAATCTCATGGATGGTTGAGATATTTTCGCAAACCAAAATCCTAACTTGGTGGATCTTGAGAGATATTTCCTCCTTGAAATCCTTGAGAGATATTTCCTCCCTAAAATCCTTAAGAGATATTTTCTCCCTAAATATCTTGGAGATCCCATTTTAGTGGATCTGATGAGTGATCCTCTCCATGGTGGTTAAGCCTCCAAATCCTATATAATGAAGGCTTTCCATGGAGAAGAAGGAAGGCAGATTAGAGGTATCAAACTTATGATATTGGGAGGAAGCTTTTGGATATCAAACTTATGATATTGGGAGCATCATGTAAGGGCTAGACAAAGAGGACTTGGAGAGGCTGCTGCAACTACATGTACAGATTGTAAGTGTCTTTTTAATGTTCTCATTAATATATGCTTGGCATATTTCCTTCTAGTTTATGTATCTTTACATATGTTTGTCTACTGTAGATGAATTTGTTTAATCTAGTATGCTAGAGTAGGAGTTTCCTTGTGTCTCTTTGTTGTCCGTGGTTTGCAAGTATCAAGTTGTGCGAACAATTTTGGAGATCAAGCTCAAATTGGAGCAGCGAAGACAAACACCAAAAATAGGTGCATCACACCCTTTCTCCCTCTCTCTCTTTTTAGCTAGTTAAAAAAATGTCAAAGGGATGTTAGTGTCCATTTGCATCTTTCTGTCTCGGTGTTAGGGGTCTAGAATCCGAGGGAAGATCCACTTGTTCGCAGGGGGGTTTTTCTGTAATAGAAATTGGCGACTCCACTAGGGACACATTCTCAAGGAGGGTAACACATGCTCGATATAACTTACCAAAGGTGAGTTATATCGAGCATGTGTTACCCTCCTCGAGCTCGTTAAATTAAAAAGTGGTACTCATCTATTTGGGTGGGGGAAAAATTGAAGGAAGTGGGTCAAGTTTTTGAGAATCCTTTATGGAAGCTATTGTCGCCCTTGAACATGGAACCTAATTGCATCTTGTCTTACAGTTGGGTAATCTGCTTGTCTCTGAGTCATACCAATTCCATGTGTCACCATACTTTTTCATCCAGTCGAAGAGTGCTCTTATTGTCGTCACATTACATTCTTGGTACTCGTCGAGTCAATGATGCCAAGCCAGTTGTTGTGCCTCATCATGTTCAAGGGAAGTTTCACTTCAAACCATCCATCTGCAGTATTGCCAGTTTCCATTTCTTGTGTCAGTCCACACTCATTCGATTCACCATCTTACCTCACTTTCCTATCTCAGTTTTGTGTCGATGATGGGGGATACATCAAGGCCCTCCTTCGACAAGTCTTTTCCTGTCGACTTCAACACATCATCCGAGAATTAGACTTAGAAACCAGTTAGTACTTTGGGACTTGCATTCCTCAATGGCAGGCCTCCTCACCTTCAACAATAAGTTTACATCATTGATCTCTGATCGAATGATTCCACGAATGTTCGACTTCAAATCATTTATTCACATTCATTGGATTGTACTAGGGTACCTTGAGAGTCATTGACATCATTGGTGATTTCCCCCACACTTGTTAATGGTTTACCTCAATGACCGGGAATCAAGTGGTTTCTAACATGTTCAATATCAAAACATCTATTCACATGGATAGATTCATGCCACATCGAGATTGGGATGAAGAAATTGGGTTGAGTGTTCACTATGTATTATGTTTTGCCCAGGCTGCGAAGGACATCATTTGTGCATGCTGATATATAGACTGTTACATAGATCCACATTGTATTGGTTTGTGGCTATGTTTTATCATCTCATAGCTCCACTGTGTATTTATCATGGCTACGATCAATCCATGTCATGGAGGTGTGGATCCACATTGTATCTTTGGTGGCCATATCCTTAGTCAATATTTTTTATGGATTTGCAGTGTCTTGGTCGGCAACCGTGCTTTGAGTCATCTCGTATTCTGAGCATAGGTATGCCTGCCTCGAAAATGGAACATATATATTAATACTGTTTGATGGTTTTTTGTAGCTTCTTCTAGGTTCTCCAACTCCACGCCCTTGCATTGTATAATTGTAAAGTTTTTCGACCATCAGTTCTCTTCGGACCTCACACTTTAGGCGGAATACTGTTACACATCAAATTTTCACACCTAGGCACCTCACCCTAAGTGTCACAAGTGTCATAAAAGTTCCATATGCACCTTTCTAAGTGTCACATACACCTCGATACCGTGAAATAACATATATCAGAATCCCTAGTCAATGGGGAGGAGAAATATATTATATTAATGTCAAAATACTATGTGCACATGAATTATTATTAATATTCATGAAAAAGAAATCAATTTAGTGTGAAAATCCACCTCACATTTAGTTTCCTATTTTCAAGGAGAGGTTGAGAATCTCATGGATGGTTGAGTTATTTTCTCAAACCAAAATCCTAACTTGGTGGATCTTGAGAGATATTTCCTCCTAGAAATCCTTGAGAGATATTTCATCCCTAAAATCCTTAAGAGATGTTTTCTCCCTAAATATCTTGGAGATCCCATTTTAGTGGATCTGATGAGTGATCCTCTCCATGATGGTTAATCCTCCAAATCCTATATAATGAAG
>SNQJ01S0022763.1:59427-70458 GCA_010110895.2 Picea sitchensis
GAGCATCGTGTAAGGGTTGGACGAAGAGGACTTGGAGAGGCTGTTGCAACTGCATCTACAGATTGTAAGTGTCTTTTTAATGTTTTCATTAATATATGCTTGGACTATTTCCTTCTAGTTTATGTATCTTTACATATGTTTGTCTACTGTATATGAATTTGTTTAATTTAGTATGCTAGAGTAGGATTTTCCTTGTGTCTCTTTGTTGTCCATGGTTTGCATGTATCAAGTTGTGTGAACGAGTTTGGAGATCAAGCTCAAATTGGAGTAACGAGGACAAACATCGAAAATACGTTCATCACACCTTTTCTCCGTCTCTCTCTTTTCAGCTAGTTAAGCAAATCTCAAAGGGATGTTACTGTCCATTTGCATCTCTCTGTCTCGGTATTAGGGGTATAGAACCCGAGGGAAGATCCACTGGTCCACAGGGGGGTTTTTTTGTAACATATGGCAGGATAATATCCCACCTTTAACTCCCTTTGGAAATTGTATCAACTCCCATTGAGGACTCCAATTTATCAAATAAATGTGATCACTCTTTTGCCTCATAGGACAACTGGGATACACACCATCCCCTAGCTCTGAAATAGGAATATGGCATAGGTTCCATCAACCTTACAATTGACATTGAAAAGGAGAAGCAAGTGGATGATGCCACATCAAAAACTTAAGAAATTTTGCACACTAAAGCCCACCTCAAGCATGGAAATTAATATTTTTTGTTTTTGTTTTATAAATGTTTTATCTCATAGTTTATTTTGCTTATTCTCTTTGTAAGATACTATGCCTGGTGAGCTATAAAAATAATTGTGATGAGAAAAACAAATCCAATAATTTTTTTGCAAAACAATTTACATCAAAATATTTAATCACAACATCCTATTGTATTACAAAGCTGTTGTAATACAAAATAAATGTGTTGTCTAATTATTCTATATTTTGGTCCTTTTTGTCGTAATGAGGTAACATACCAATAACAATTTTATGTTATTTAAATTGCATTTATGAATGCATAAATGGATTCAACGCGTGTTGAAAAACTTCTAGGGCACTCTGATTATACACACTTAGCCACTCAAATCTACAAATCCAACACTTTCTCACCAGATTTTGGACAAAATTAAACAGAAAAATCCCCAAAAAACCAAAACATATAAAGTTTAGACTACAACCAAAATACAACCCCCTGTATACATATACATATATAAAACAATTTAATTCAATACTGTTATATATATTCACAATCTCATCAATGTAATATGTTTACCTAATGAATCCATCCACAACTAAAAAAAATATTTAACGAATAAGACTGCAAGTGGAGAAATGAATTATTTTAATTATCGACCAACGCACATAATTACATCGAAGGCGTTATTTTAAGGGGAGGTCCTCTGCAGGCCTTCATCATCTGTCCAAAACCTATAAGAAATTGCCATATTTTCATCAGTCATCAACGAATCTCCACTCTCCATGTGTCGTTTCCTTCACAGAATTAGCTTCCATGTTTCCTCAAATACTGGCTTCCAAGTTTCTTCTTCAAACATCGCATCAACGCCAACCTGGTTAATTGCCCAGTACTATGTTTTCAGGGTTAGAAGCAGCCTGATTCTTGGCAGATTTTCCAATATAACATTCATTGTTGGTAAAGGAAACCATTGAGGGAGTAGTTTGACTTCCCTGTTCGTTGGCAATAATATCAACTCTGTCATAAACTTCATGCCAAATACCCACACGACTACACGTTGTTCCAAGATTAATGGCATTAGCTTTTCCATTGTCATTGTGAGGGGAAGCCATGTAAATAATCAAAGGGGAAAAACCGATTTGCTGATGAAAATAACATATGTACTCTTAACAAACAGGCTAGCTGAATATTTTCATGGAGACGACAATAGGTACAAAATGAGACACTTTAATAAATTAAAGGGAAAAGCCAACATTCAGGAGAGACGATGACGCATGACCCAAAACAATCACATACTTGGCTATTAAACTCATGCAAAATTAGTCTGTTTGCGTTAGCGAAGATGTTTTCGCATTCACAGTGAAAGCTATCCTGACTAAACCAAGTTGGTTTCCCATAAAACATGTGCATTCTTGTATTTCAATTTCATGGATCTGGATGTGTTCTCTTTCTTTTTAAGTTCAGTGATTTGGGTTATATAAATTTAGAAAAATACTTTATACGCAATTGTATTTCAAATTGGAATCAATTTAGCCACAGTGCTATATTAGTAGTTGGGATTTAATGCATTTTCCTTCTCCATTGGTTTGGAAATTTTAACTCTACGATTTTCAAATCAAGATTTCTTACTGGTAATATACATTTCATTTCCTAGTCTCTCTACCACCTCTGTCCTGTAAATGAGTACCAAGGGAAAACTCGTAAATGAATAGAATGTGATGGTTTGAAAATTGTAAGTGGCCCATGTGAGCCATAGTGATAATGTTAAATGTCGAGTTTTCTCAATTATTTGAATAACCAATTAACATAGGGCACCAATAATATGTTAAAGGATGAATGAATAAAACCCAATTTGTGTGTTTGTCTATTTGAAGGAAATTGAGCATGCTAAAGCAGCCAAGGAGGGTTTGCAGGGCGTGGCCATTGCAGGCAGCTCTCTCAGAATCAAATTTTCTCGGGCGATAAGGATTTTTCATTTCAATGCTCTTCGTCTATTTCTTTGGAGTTTTTTTTTTATAATTGTCCATACACCCTTATCTTAGCTTGATAGGAGATTTTTTTATCAATTGTCTTCAAACCCTTGATCATCCGATGACATTTCATTTGAAGACTCTGTTTCCTGGGGGATTTTATCAAAATTCCTTTAAATCCTTGTTTGTCTAAAGTATTTTCATTAATCTCTTTCAATTGTTGTTTGGTAAATCTTAGAGGAATAAGTCATATTGTGAGGTTTCATTGAGTACCACAAGTTTCTCAACATGTTTTTTAGGTATTTTCCCCAGTGTCACAACCATCAAAATGCATTCCCATTCAAAAAAGGATTCAAGGGAATCATTGAAGGAACATAAAGAACAAAGTAATGGAGATCTAGGGCATCAATACAACTGCAAACTTTGTAATGTTTCATCTCATCCAAACTACATTCCTTGGATTGATAATGAAATGGCCATCAGACAACTTCATAGTACTTCACATTATGAGCATCGAGAAATTCATTGTCGTGAAGACCCCCTACATGCCTTGGTCCCCTTCTTGAAGGATATAAGAAACCAATAACATGGCCCACAAGCAGAGCTAAGGTTCACTCTCTCTTCCCTTGATGCTTGATTGGAATTCATTGATTTATGTATCACTAGTAAAATAGACTTAGAACACATTATTGATTGTTAGTTTCTTATTTATTGTGCATATATGGTACAACAATGTTCCTCACACCAAACTTGTAGTTGTAAAAAAAACTCAAAACCGACTTAGGGTATCAGGGAAATATCTTACTTTATTTGGTGGTGGAACATAGTTCAAATGGTATTCATAGAGCACGATTTCTCTCTGACAATACCTAAAACCCCAAACCTAGAAATGAGCATTCTGGTTAGAATTAATCTACAAGACTCTTCCAACATAAATATGTGTATAACCTATGCATGAAAAAAAACAAAAAACTGAATACTTCAACATCAAAATGTGTGGAGAAGTAAACAAGGAAAAACAACATTTTCAATCTTCCAACATCAATCAAGGATCAAGATGTATACAGAATGACCACGCTGATTGTAAATCCTTGTGTCTTCCAACATCAAAGTATAAATATGTATACAAAACGACCGAAATTTCTTAAATCCGATTTTTCTCACATGGAATCATGTGATTTCAATCCACTAGGGTACACAAATAAAGGAAGACACATGAATTGCATCGGGATGAGAATCTATTTAAACTAGAATGTTTTGATACTTTATTGAAAGAATGTCAGGAAGCGCTTGGAATATACTCCCATTTTCTTTTATACTCTGTTGCACCTAATTTTATTTTAAAATTAGTCACGAGGTGCACTTGGATTATATTTCCATATGTTTGCTTTTATACTCTGTTGCACCTGATATTAATTAAAAATTAGTGAGGAGGTGCACTTGGATTATATTACCATTTGTTTTTATACTCTATTGGGATTGATTTTAATTCAAGATAGTTTGACATCTCTGCCTGTGCAAAATTAGATAAGTAGAAACATATTTTAGAAGTATCTGGATCTATTTAAGACTCCAGATAGCACTAGAATCTATAAGATTTAGACAATCCTAGCTGGCAATAACCTTAACAGAAAACACTAACATAATGTTGTGATCTGTTTATGAAAAGTGGCTCTTCACCTAATAATCTGATCAAGAAGGTCAAGTGCTATATGTTTGTCAAGAGTAGCCCTTATGCATGTCCTGTGTTTTTCGCTGGATAATAGAGCATAGGAAGTTGTTTGCAAAGATCTATCACATCATTCAAAATACAAATATAAAAAAAAAGGCAATCTTCTTACTTGATCTATGAGTATAGATTACAATATCTCCATTCCAACCATCACCAACAATTTGTGGAAGAAAGTCAACATCTTGATTACGCACACTACCACTTAAGGTCATCGGAGGTGAATCGTGAATACACTTCTTCTTTTCAAATTTGCACCATCCTGCTCCTTGGCAATTAAAGATACCCATTATTCCAGTATATTTGTTTAGGTTCCATATTTTTAGCAAGCTGCACAGACAAATGGTCATTTGGTAAAAGATAAAGCACATAATGGTAAAAATTTTTACATGTTAATAACCAAGTTACTCTAACATAGATCCCCACCTTTTCCCATCTCTGGTTGGATCTATGAAGAGACAGTGCTGTGTCGGTCTTCCAGGAAATCACGCATGCAAAACAAATCCATCAGGGAGGACTAGCTTTTTCAAAAGCTCAAAATTGTGAACTCCTGGCTTGTCACTGAAATTTTAAACGACCATGAAAACAATGTTTATAGAAATTATTCAAACCCCTCCCTTGCCAAAGAATATAGATAAAAAGGGGAAAAACGGTGACTGCACACCAAAAAAACTACTCTGACTACTAAACTATCCTTACAACTGAAATATATATTAACCATAAAGAAATGTTGAAGTTTTACCGAACTATCCCTACAACTCCAATATATATTAACCATAAAGAAAGGTTGATTTTTTACCTGACATAAATTGCACAGCCTTCGACAGCTCGAGTAGCACCATGGTATTCAACTACTGGATGTAAGCTCTGCATCAGTGAATTGAATATCATCAAACATAAGTGATTTGTAGACATTGTTTTACAAATATCAAACACAACTTTTGAAGTGATGTAAGCTTTGCATTAGTGAATTGCAGATCATCAAACATAAGTGATTTGAAGACTTTATTTTCTAAATATCTTACACAACTTTTGAAGCCCACTTACATGAAACATATCCCAATCTGGTTGCATGAACTCTCCCAGAAACAAGGTATTGTAAGCAACTGAGGAAATATGAATAGTATGTGATGTTGGATCTCTTGGAAAAAAGTCGTCTGAATCTCTTATAAGGGATTTTTTTTCACTGTTCTAATAAAAGCAGTGGTGACCAGTCATTGTAATCCAGTAAACTCATTTTTCCATTCAAATGTTTGAAACCGTAAGCGAGAAGTAGGATCATACCACCAAAATAATTAGAGGGGTTTTGTCTATTATCCATTTTCCCTCCATTGTCGCTAAAATTGTAAATGGGATTTGAAAGTTTTCATTATTATCATTTTTCGTTCAACACCATTGACGATTTCAAGACTCTATCTTACTTAGAAAATCAATCGGCGATGCCTTATCAATGAATAATTAGTTGAATGGCTCCAGAAATATATCCCCTTCTCAACAATTTTGGCAAGTTTTTTTCGAAGTAAGAGGCCCCAATTACTCTCTAAAATATGTGGATGGCCTTACCACATCTGTCTTTGACAGAAAATAGAAGTATGACTACAGGGACCTCATGCCCTTTTTCCCATCGGGTCCGGCACGCACATTACTCAGGTGACTTGTATCGATCTGCTCCTCTACATATTCAGATTGACTAATGCGGCTCAAACCCTACACCTCTAAAGCCTGATTGGTGTATATTTTGTTGTTTTACCAATTGCAAGATCGCTCGAGCGAAAATTTAGAAAGGAGGTGGTATCGTGATGGCTGCAAGGGCTCAGGCTGTCTACGATCAAGTTGATGACCAGTGACAGGGGTAAGAAGCTTACATAGCCTACCCAGTACTCGTAAATTCCCTGTAAAACCATTAAATTAAAATTAAATAATAATTGCGAGGAAGAGGCGACTAACAGTTGGAGTTGGTGGCAGGTACCATAACCCAAAGAAAATGTATCAAAAATGTGGCAATACTTAAAACACCTTCGGTATTGCTTTATGTGACACATTTCTTGAAAAAAAATCAATTCGATTTGTGTATTTTATCATGATATTTTAGAGTGATGGTTACATTCTACACTATAGTGTTTTCTTTGTCGATATGCTATATAGGAATGCGAAGAGAAGAGAAAAACAAAGGCTCAAATATCATATGATAAAAGGAAACAATCAACAAAATTGAGATCAAAAGTAGTGGAGTTGGTTGAAAAACAAATTTCCCTAGAGATGCAATAAAATCCATATTGGTCAATCACTCGACTCTTAACAAAGATTGTGATAGTAACTTACAGATAGATTGTAGTTTTTGTGTCTGTTAAGGTGGGTATAGAACATGCAAAGAAAAGATGATGATTTTCAAGGTGACAATTGTTTGTTGAATGATTATTGGGCTGGAAATATTTAAAGAATGATTTAGATTTTCAAATATATTTTATGGAAATATTTAAAAAACGCTTTAGATTTATTCCTAAAAGTGCTACTCTTGGATTTGTTCCTCTGCAGCAGATAGCCAAGATGGTTCCCTTCCGATATGGGACACTCAATATGGTTCTCATTGAGATCACTCTCTCGAGGAAGAATCTGTTCTTTTGTTATATATTTGGAAAATTTTATTACATTACTCACTTCTCTATATTATATTTGTTTCATTTTTTGTTTTCTCACTAAATATGATGACCATACAAACATGTTACTCTGTTTTTTAAGGTTTTTCCTTTCCCCACTTCCGGGTATGCTAGTTTATTATGGAGTGGGCTAACTCGGGAGCAATCTTCGAGTTACTTTTCCTCCAGATTTTTTGGTGGCCCGCTTTTAAATTTAGAATTTTTGAGCATTTGGGTTGGTTTAAAATGGGACAAAATCTTTAAGGTAAGATTCTGAAATGCATGGAACTTTGATCCATAAAAAACTTAGACTACCCCTAAAAATTTGGCTTAGACCCATATTTTTTCCGTGGAAAATGAAACTCCGTAGGAAAGATTGCTCTCGAGTTAGCCTACTCCGTTTATTATACATCGCAAGAGTTTTTATTTTAATCGAATAATTTAATAAGTAGAAATGTGTTCTATCGTGAGAAGTGGCCCTTCGTGAATAAATATCTCAAACTCACACGCAAGCATGAGTGGTGTTTTATTTAATATATAATTAAATAACAATAAATTTAAATAAAATGCGTTCTATCTAGTTGGCAGTGGCCCTTCGCCAATAAAAAAATTTAAAGGCACATGCAGTCATGACTGGTGTTTTATTTAATATATAATTAAATAAAAATAAATTCAAATAAATATTTGAAACGTAGATGCAAGCAATGGCGGTGTTTTATTTAATATATAATTAAATTAAAAAATCAAACGCGCATGCCAGCATCGGCGGTGTTTTATTTAATTCATAAAAAATAGCAAAAAAGTCAAATAACTGTCTCGATATGCACATCATTAAAGTGGATCGTTGCCAGCTTGGCGCATGCGTCTGACTAACCTAAATTGTTCGGCGAGTATAAGGGAAAGAAAGTTGTAGACAGTTTGCAGCATCAATGGCCGCCGCATCTTCCATTCTTATTTCTTGTTTATCTGTGTATCAATGGCCGCCAGATCCACCTCCACCACTGCATCTCTGCCCAACATCTATACTGATGTTTTCATAAACCATTGTGGTCCGGATGTAACGAGAACCTTCGCCAGCCATCTCTACCGTAGGCGCCTCTCACATCGTTTGAGAGTCTCTCTGGAAGAGGATGAATTGCAGGCGGGAGAGAACATAGTTTCTCAAAGAGTAGAAGCTAATCGAACCGCCTCTGTCCATATCGCTATTTTCTCTGAAACCTGTGCCGAATCAAGTTGTTGCCTCTCTGCGCTCAGGTTCATGGTGGAGTCGGGGTCAACCATTATTCCGGTCTTCTACGGTGTGAAGCCTGCTGAGCTTCGATGGGGTAAAAAAGATCAGTGTACGCTGAAGCCCTACACAAACTTGAGAAGAAGACGACGCAGGACTCTGAAACTCATGAAGAGAAGCTGCGATACAGTTTTGACGTTATTAAAACTGAGAGAAAAGCTCTTTCTCGTGTTACAGAGATAAGCGGTTTCGAGCTAGAGACGTGTAACAGGTGAGAACTCAACCTCCATCTGTGTATTGTATTGCTTTATGCGGGATATATATACATCGTTTCTCAATTTTTCTATATACTGTATTGCTTTATGTTGGATATATATACATCGTTCTCACTATTTCAATTTTTTTTTTTATTGTGAATGACCAGCGACAAGGGGGCGCGGCTGGATAGGTTGAAAAAAGTGAAAGAGACAACTTGGATGTAGCTAAAAATCCAACTGTTTTGGATGAGAAGGTGAAATTTTTTGAAAATAGAGTGTTATTGCAACAAAATTAGGAGAGCTGTGTTTGGGTCAAAATGTAGTACAGTTCTATTGCAACAAAATGACAGTGGTATCTTGTACAATTTATCTTGACAATTTATGCGGTCAAAAGTGGGCATACTGTACCCAAAAATAGTGAAGAGGGATACACTCTGTTTATCATAATCCATACACTGCGTTACTCTGTGTAATGTAAATGTATCTAAATGCAGAATGCATACAATGTGTTACTATGTAAGTTGTATTTATAAAGTTATAGATATGATAATTTAAATTGTGTTTATGGAGTTATAGTTTTGATTGGTAATCAAGTATTAGATAGATACATATAGATAAGTAAATTTCATTTCATCTCAATAAAAGTAAATGGTTATATTTGATTTATTTTAAAATCATATTTACAAAAATATTAATGGTAAATGATAATTTATATATAAATACATATATATTTCATTTTATCTCAATAAAAGTAAATGTCTATTATATTTGATTTATTTTAAAATCATATTTATAAAAATATTAAAGTAAATGTCTGTTATATTTGATTTATTTTAATATTTATTTTAAAATCATATTTAAAAAAATGTTAATGATAAATAATAATTTATNAATTATTTATTTATTTATAAATTATTAAATGTATAATATGGCATAGATTCATTATTGGGTGTATGAACTGGATTTCATTGATGGTCAAACCCCAATGTATGTATCTTCAGTCTCCATGGGGCGGGCTACCTGTGAAGACATGTGGTTAACTGCTCATTAATATTTTTAGTTGCCTATTAAGTTTAAGAATTTATGTGCAGATTGATGCCTGACTTTCCCAAGTGCAAAAGTATCACTCATAGTAGAAGCAATAGAAAAAGAGCCTGCAGGTCCAATTCTCGTTGTGATAGAAAGGCAAGTCCACAAAAACTCCAAGTTGTTAAAGAAAAAGGGTGTAAAAAGCCTATGTCATTTGGGAATTAACTTGGATAAAAAAAAACACCTCTCAAAACAACCCACTCAAACTAAATCCATTTTACAATAATTATTTATTTAATTATAATAACAAATTATTATTAATTTAAATTAATTAATTTAATTTTTTTTTTCTTATATATATTTTTACAAAAAAAAAATGGCCCTATGCCCCTATCTAAAAAGTGACCACAAAAATATAAATATAAACTTGGTATTTATAGACAGAATTTAGCTTTACATAACAACATGACTATAATTTACATCACTTAGAACAAGGTGGAATAAAACTGCACAGTTATAACATATACATGGAAAACATCACTTAGAACAAGGTGGAATAAAACTGCACAGTAATAACATAATATATACATGGAGAATAACATAATATATACATGGAAAAGAGTGTTTCAGAACAAAAAAATTATATGCGATAAAAAAAAAGATGCCTAGATAACTTTTATCATTGGCCATATAATTGCGCTGCAGAAGAAATATGTCGTCTACTATAACGTACTAATAGTTGTTGGATTCGGAAAATGAAAACATGATGATACCTCTGGATAGACAACTTTCTAAATTTGATCATCCTTCCTTTAATTGAGAGTGCCTTTATGAATTATTTTCAAATTTTATATCATGGTTTCTTGGTGAGTCCAGAGACTTCAAGTGGAGATTTATATAAATGTTTTTGAGGTGAGGGCTTGAGAACTATGCTCTGAACATATGTAATGTGTTTTTCTTTTTATGGGAATGTATAAGATAGACTTTTGGGTTTGTTTTTGAAGAATGTATATGAACAATGTAGGATTTTTGTGAATTAGTGCTTGTATAGGGATTTTGAGCTCGTATTTTGATCCTGTTACGAAGGGTTATTATATGTTAGAACTTTCTTTAGGAGAGTTGTGGCCTCTCAAACTAAAAATCCTAGCTTGAAGATGGAAGTGCATACCCTGAAGTTATATAACACATAAACAAGAGAAAAAGAACAACAAAAATGAAGAGCCTCAAGAAAAAAACAATTGAATCTTATTCATCCTAGCCAATGACCTTATATAGATTTACAACTAGTCTACACAATGATGCACACAACCCAATGGCTGAGAAAAATAATAATAAAATCTAATGCATGCAAGAAGGCTAGAAAGATGCAACTAACTAACTAAATGCCCACACATCAAGTAAATGCTAACTAAATCTATTGGAAACAAGGGGAGTGCTTTCCTGGGAGCTCGGAGTGTTGTGGGTGCATCCTCCTTGGTGATTGTATGTTGATGT